>JAPDKR010000043.1:0-231231 GCA_027569675.1 Penicillium crystallinum | reverse complement strand
AAAATATATTAGACCTAACTATAGGAAAGGGTTTATCCTATATAAGACTATATTATATAACTATTTTATAGATTAGTGATTAGTGACTAACTATAGGAGGAAAAGTAATATTAAGTAGGATTTAACCCGCTATATAGAGATCTAGAACTACTATAATTAGGTAGCCTAAGTTATAGATAGTACACTAAAGGTTATATATAAATAATATAGAAAAGTTCTAGAGTATCCTTATACTCTAAATCTAAATAATATAGGTAAAGCCTAGTATTATAGTATATTAACTATTTAGAAATATTAAAAAACGGCTAGTTATTTATAGTTAGAAATATCTAAGAAGTTAGAGATTATAAACTTTCTATAAATAGAGATATATCTTATATAATAAACTAAGTAATTATACTAATCACTAATATATTTTTACCTAAAGGGATACTATAATAAGTATACTATTTATATAATAAGATTAGGAAGAGGATATCCTTTAGTTTCTTACACTAAACTAACTACTATTCTATCTAATTAAGTATCTATTATTTAAATATCTTATCTATAAAGTGTAATCTACCCTATCCCCTTTAGTGATCCTATTAACTAATACTATCCACTACTAACTAGATAGTCTAGTTAAAGACCGGTAATAATATATCTTTTATATACTACCTCCTAACTTAAAGATATCTATTACACTTAACTACTAAATATCTCTATTCTCTTAGGTATTTATAGCTATTACTAGCTATTTTATAGATAGTAATTAGGTTTATTATAAGGTACTACTTAGGTTTAAGCCGCTTTATAGAATATATACTAGCTCTTACTTAAGTAATATTCTTATAGAAACCTTAGTAGAGTATAATATTAAAGGTAGAGTATTTAGGTTAACTATAGATAATATAGTAAATAATAAGATAATAACTACTTCTCTTTAATAGGCTTTACCCTATAATACTATTATTACCTAAATTCTATACCTTACCTATATTATTTAGCTTAGTCTAGGTTAGCTTCTTACTTAGATTAAGGTAGTTCTATTAAATAAATTAGCTAAGATAAGGTAGACTAAGAAGTAGTTAAGGCTAGCCTAAGAGAATATAAAGTAAAGTTAGATATCCTCTATATTAAATAAAGTTTATTACCTTATAATTTATATTAATATAAGTCCCTAATACTAAAAGACCTTTTATAATCTTTAGATAATAAATATAAAGATTATCCTAATCTAGAATATAAAGATATAATAGAATTCTATATTCCTTATACTTTAATAGGTAAAGAGACTATATATAATCTTCTCTTTATTCTATATAGAGTATAACTATAAGGAGATACTACTTAGTAAGTAAGAGTAGTATTAAATTAACTATCTTCTTTATATCACTAAGCCTTTCTTTAATTTTACTATATAACTATTAAAGACTAAAGATATCACTACCTACTATATCTTTAAGATCTATAATAAACTATTTAATTATCTTAAGTGATTATAAGTATAGCTATACTAAAAGTATATTCTATAGAAGAAATAGATATTAGAGGCCCTTAAAGTTAGTTAATCTAAACTAGATAAGTACTACTCCTAAGTAGATAATATTTAAGAAAATATCTATATAATTAGTATAATACTTATACTAGTTAATAAATTTAAATTCTTCCTCTTTAGTGATTAAGATTAGAAATAGTAAGATTCTTATTAACTTACTTTTAAAGAAGCTCTTATTTTATACTAAATATAGGTAAGTATTAATAATTATAATCTCTAAAGCTCTTTAGTAATAGCTTAGTTAAGCTTAAGGCTTAAAGAGATACTTAATAGAAATAATATATAACTATAGATAGTCACTAATAAAATTAGTTAATATCTTAATAGTAGTAAATAGACTCTAATATTTAGAAAATTTAGATACTAATCTATAGATAGATATAGTTTCTATTAGGCCGCTTACCTTCTAGAAAGAGCACTAAGATCACTTTCTAGCTATTATAGCCTTTATATATAATACCCTTTTATTCCTAGTAACTAGTGTAGGAGTTAAATATCTATTTAATACTACTCGAGATATCTACTACTACTATTATAGTAGGATAAAGAGTGTGACTATTAAGGCCTTAATAATATTTCTTTATATAATAAAGTTTAATATAGATAAGTAAGAAGCAAAACTTCTTAAGAAATTCTTCTTGTATAATAAGCTTAAGTAGTCTTCCGCATGACCCAGTAAAACCCAGACCCAACCTAGACCTAACCTAGTCTGGGTTGGGTTTTGGGTCGGGACCTTTAACCTAGTACTAGGTCTAGGTCGAACCTTTCGACCTAGTACTGGGTCTGGGGCCCTATTTTAGGTTATAAATAATGTAAACATGCTTAAGATACTATATATATAACTTATATATTTTTAGGTTGTAATTTTAGGTATTTAGTTTACTTAATTATAGCTAGATTTGATTAATAAGAGGGTGAAAAAAAAGGTTTTAAATTTAGGATTGCTTATTAGTCTAATGGTATTTAAATGTATCATCGTCCCTGCTTTTACGCTTTCTCCCTGATACTTGTGCTTGTGTATATGTTGGTGGTAATGATGGTGGGTAAGGATGACTATGCTTAGTTGGTCTATCCTCCTCTGGTTGATTGTCTGGGTTATTATCTACTCTATTATCTTCCTCTATATCACTGATTAGATTAACCTCTATTTTATTAAGCTTATCCTCCCTCTCTTCTTTTGTAGTCTTAAGCTTATTATATGAGAAGAATTTCTTAAGAAGTTTTGCTTCCTACTTATCTATATCAAACTTTATTGTATAAAGAAATATTATTAAGGCCTTAATGGTTGTACTCTTTATCCTACTATGATGGTAGTGGTAGATATCTCGAGTAGTATTAAATAGGTGTTTAACTCCTGTACTAGTTGCTGGGAATGAAAGGGTATTATGTGTAAGGGCTGTAATAGCTGGAAAGTGATCTTGGTGCTCTTTCTAGAAGGTGAGTGGCCTAATAGAAACTGTATCTATCTATGGATTAGTATCTGAATTTTCTAAATATTAGAGTCTGCTTACTACTATTAAGATATTAGCTGATTTTATTGGTGACTGCCTGTGGTTGTATATCGTTTCTATTAAGTATCTCTTTAAGCCTTAAGCTTGACTAAGCTATCACTGAAGAGCTCTGGAGATTATAATCACTAGTGCTTACCTACGCTTAGTATGGAATAAGAGCTTCCTTAAAAGTAAGTTGATAAGAATCTCACTATTTCTAATCCTAATCACTGGAGAGGAAGAATTTGAATTTATTGACTAGTGTAAGTATTATGCTAATTACGTAGATGTTTTCTTAAATATTATCTACTTGGGAGTAGTACTTATCTAGTTTAGATTGACTAGCTTTAAGGGCCTTTAATATCTATTTCTTCTATGGAATACGCTTTTAGTGTAGTTATGCCTATAATCGCTTAAGATGATTAAATAGTTTATTATAGATCTTAAAGATATAGTGGGTAGTAATATCTTTGGTCTTTGATAGCTGTGTGGTAAAATCAAAGAAAGGCTTAGTGATATGAAGAAGATAGTTAATTTGATATCACTTTTGCTCGCTAAGTAGCATCTCCTTATAGTTATACTCTATATAGAATAGAGAGAAGATTATATATAGTCTCTTTGCCTATTAAAGTATAAGGAATGTAGAATTCTATTATGTCTTTATATCTTGGATTAGGATAATCTTTATATTTATTATCTAAAGATTGTAAAAGGTCTCTTGGCGCTAGGGACTTATATTAATATAAATTATAAGGTAATAAACTTTATTTAATGTGGAGGATATCTAACTTTACTTTATATTCTCTTAGGCTAGCCTTAACTGCTTCTTAGTCTACTTTATCTTGGCTGATTTGTTTAATGGAACTACCTTAATCCGAGTAAGAAGCTAACCTAGGCTAAACTAGATAATATGGGTAAGGTATGGAATTCGGGTGATAATGGTATTATGGGGTAAAGCCTGTTGAAGAGAAGTAGCTATTGTCTTGTTGTTTGCTGTATTATCTATAGTTAACCTGAATACTCTACCTTTAATGTTATACTCTACTAGGGTTTCTATAAGAATACTACTTAAGTAAGAGCTGGTATATATTCTATAAAGCGGCTTAAACCTAAGTAGTACCTTACGATAAATCTAATCACTATCTATAAAATAGCTAGTGATAGCTATAAATGCCTAGGAGAATAGAGATGTCTAGTAGTTAAGTGTAATAGATATCTTCGAGCTAGGAGGTAGTATATAAAGGATATATTGTTGCTAGTCTTTAACTAGACTATCTAGTTAGCGGTGGATAGTATCGGCCGATAGGATCACTGGAGGGGATAGGGCGGATCACGCTTTATAGATAAGATATTTGAATGATGGATGCTTAATTAGATGGAATAGTAGTTAGTTTAGTGTAAGAAACTAGAGGATATCCTCTTCCTAATCTTGTTGTATAAATGGTATATTTATTGTAGTATCTCTCTAGGTAAAAATATATTAGTGATTAGTATGATTGCTTAGTTTATTATATAAGATATACCTCTATTTATAGAAAGTTTATGATCTCTAACTTCTTAGATATTTCTGACTATAAATAACTAGCCGTTTTTTAATATTTCTAAATAGTTAATATACTATAATACTAGGCTTTATCTATGTTATTTAGATTTAGAGTATAAGGATGCTCTAGAACTTTTCTATATTGTTTATATATAATCTTTAGTGCACTATCTATAACTTAGGCTACCTAATTATAGTAGTTCTAGATCTTTATATGGTAGGTTGAATCCCACTTAATATTGCTTTTCCTTCTATAGTTAGTCACTAACCACTAATCTATAAAATAGTTATATAATATAGTCTTATATAGGATAAAGCCTTTCCTATAGTTAGGTCCGACGTGTTTTAATAAAGATGGTATAAGGAGGGGATCGTCTAGTCTTTAGAAGCTTATGTTAATTAATAATTAACTAGTAGATAGAGTGATTTATCCTATTAAAAGAAATAAATAATTATTAAGATCCCTACTATAGAGGGATAATAGAAAATTAGAAAGTTAGCTTTAAGATATAGTATTAGAAAGATAAATAATATATATAAGGGGAGGAAGTCTTTAATATATAAAAGTAGAAAGGGACTTAAGCTATAGGAGTATCTAGGATTATTGATATATTAAGTAGAGTAAATTATTATACTCCTTTAATTAGTTTATTATTATAGGTCTTTAGTAAACCCCCTAAGAAAACCTAGTTATAACCTAGTTATAACTTAGTTAACCTAGTTATAACCTAGTTATAACCTAGTTATAACCTAGGTAACCTAGTTAAACCCTAATTCCTACCCTAGTTTAATTAAAACTTTCTAAAAATTCTTATCCTACCCTACCTTAGACTATAGTATATTTACTCTAATCATTTAGTAAACCTTAATAAAAGTTATATAAAGATTAGAATATCTAAGTATAGATAAAAGCCTCTCTATCTCTTTAAAGACTAAATTTCTAACCATAGTTAAAGACTAAATTTCTAACTGCGGTTAAAGACTAAATTTTTCTAACCGCGGTTAGAAACTCTACTATCCTAGTAATAGAGGTTAAAGATATATATTCGTAGAGTGGATATACTTTATATTCTTACTAGATTCTAATTAGCTAATAGGCATTACCTTCCTATATAAAATTAAGTAATTTACGAAGTAATTAACCTTAAATAAGATATACTTCTTATAAAAATAATAAGATTTCTTATAATTTACCTTATCTTTATAGTGAAAATTGAAGTATTTTAATGTTAGAACTATAATAAAGGAAAATGACGGTATGTTATTTAAAAGATTATGCCAAATTTTATGCACAAACTAGGTCGAACTGGGGTTTTACTGGGTTTTCTGGGGCCCTAGTGACTGGGTCTGGGTTGGGTCTGGGTTGGGGACTTTCGACCCAGACCCAGACTGGGTTGGGTCCGGGTCGGGACTTTCGACCCAAAACCCAGTCTTGCGGAAGCCTAAGCTTAAGGCTATAAAAGAAGAGAGGGAGGATAAGCTTAATGAAATAGAGGTTAATCCGATCAGTGATATAGAGGAAGATGATAGAGTGGATAATAACCTAGACAATTAACCGGAGGAGGATAGACCAACTAAGTATAGTCATCCTTGCCCACTATTATTACCACTAACATATACATAAGCACGAGTATTAGGGAGAAAGCGTAAAAGTAGGGACGATGATACATTTGAATACTATTAGACTGATAAGCAATCCTGAATTTAAAACCTTTTTTTTCACCCTCTCATTAATCAAATCTGGCCATGATTGAGTAAACTAAATACCCAAAATTACGACCTAAAAATGTATAAGTTATGCATATAGTATCTTAAGCATGTTTGCATTGTTTGTGACCCAAAATGGGGCCCCAGACCTAGTACTGGGTCGAAAGGTTCGACCCAGACCCAGTACTGGGTTGAAGGTCCCGACCCAAAACCCAACCTAGACTGGGTTGGGTCTGGGTTGGGTCTGGGTTTTACTGGGTCGTGCGGAAGACTACAGCAGATACACTTGGGGTTTGACGCTAGCTTGCCACCGATAATACAAGCACTGTCATAGCTGTAGGTAATCTATACAAAGAGAATCAAGCCATCCATGTCTTCCTGAAGTTCGAGCCAGTATCCACTACATGGCTTTCCAAATTAGAACAATGGCTAGATTACAACGCCACGATTCTTCGATCTCGGACCACGCCTCTTCGTGGATGTTAATTGTTTCCACTTTTGAATCCCCGTTTAAGCGCTCTCTGTCCCTGTGCATCGCAGTGCGTGGTTCTCTATAGTCCGCAAATGCTGCGAGCTTTTGGTGAGGCTTGCACAGACCGTTTTATACAGATAACAAGGCGAGGACAAGGATATGAAAAGGTTGTTTTAGATGCATTATTTGCAAAGATAAATTCAGTTCTCTAATATGACAATTGCCTTATCGCTCTTCAAGACCCCTGTTTCTCTGCCACAGAGCCCCCCAACTCCAGGAATCAAAGGCTGATACAGGGATTGAGGAATATCTGCGGAAGAATCATCTTTGTTGATGGGGTTCTCAATAAGGCAACCGTGGACACATGCCTTAATCCGATGACTACTTCCATAGGAAATTGCAGAAGTTGCTTTTGAATTAGTTTCTTCGATCTTCATATAAGCAGGATCGAATTTTTCCCCAGCCTTGAAGTGTAACAGTATATACCGAGACCCCTCGGGCGGTATGAACCGAGCACGGGCTTCAAAAGCACCCTTAAAAGCGATTCCCAAGTCTCTGGTGGTCTGATGCTTGACTTCTTCAAACACCTGAGTATCGAACAACGGGCAGAATAGCCTCAGGAACTGAGTTTGGGTATCTTCCACTTCCTTTTGGATCCAACAATGTTTAAACTGATGATCATCGTTGAGCATTGATTCAATAGAAGCTCTGTGCAGTGATTCCAAGGTACCAGGAGGGGCTATGTTGGTTGAAACAATGAGATTAGTCAAAGCTTGTTCTGAAGCATGCTGGTCACATACAGGTCTTTCGTATCAACTGTTGTAATTCTCGTAGTATATAGCCCTCAGAATGTAGAGCTGTCCAGCATTCAGAGAAAAATATTCGATCTCGCACAAAACCAAAGATTAAGGCGCGCATCGCCTCAATTGGATTGGTATCCAGAACGCCCACTGTTCCAAGTAGGCGTTTGACGAAGCTATGAAGTAACTTTTCCTTGCGTGGCTTTTTACGCATTCTTGAGATCTTCTGCTTCGATAAACATTGCGCAAGCATGCCTGCTACGCGCCGCGTCCTTCTTTCCAGTTCAGCCAAAGCCTTTGAGAAGCTTGAAGAACAAGTAAAATCGAGATGCCAATCTTCCTTGATTTGTATCATCCCTTCATGAGCGCTAAGCTGCTCGTCAAGTGTAGAAATCTGGTGGATTTTTCCTTCTAATTGCTCGTCTCTTTGTCTGAGTTTTGCTCTCAGACCCATGACTTCATCCGCCAGTACCCCAGACGCATGGGTTTCAACTTCCTTCATTTCTCTGTATTGGCCCAGCATTGCATTGAGTTCTTTGTTGATTTTTTGGAGACAGGTCACATTTTCCTGCAAAGAAACGATTTTCCTGTCGCGGTGGAGGCTTATGAGGTCGATCTCCCGCTTCAGCAGGTCATTCTCCCGCTTCAGAAGACCTATGTCTGATTTGGTCTCTCTGATGGAAACTGGATTGTCTTGTACATCCGTGTTTCTGGTGTTTCTATGCGGGATTTCAACATTGACGGGGACTGATGCACTCGTATTTGTCTCACAGATTCTGGTCGAACTGATGCAAGCCTGATCGGCTCCATTGAGCCGCTAAAGTACTGTTGGTCAGTGTTCCTCAACAATGGTTGCCGCTCAATCAATTTTAATGCCTACTTGGGTTGAAACTTTGAGTACTCTTCGGTTCTTAACCGCCGCTGAACTTATAGAAGAGTCGTCTGACAGCTCTCTCTTAAGCCTGGGCGCCGGATTTGATTCCTCCCTGCGTCTATCTCGCCTAGGACGGAGCCTTGTGTCTAGGATGAGATATGAAAAATGATCACTCTGGTCTGGTATGGGTGGGGTGAAGTCATAATACCACCGTTCTCCGAGTCTGAGACCAGAGCTCGTGGATCCTGCGCGCGATGATCCAACCCCCGACATCTGGACTTCCAGGCTCATCTTGATATGTTTGGGAATTCAAACCAGATTAATGATGCAGCTGACGAAGAGAAGGGGAGTTTCCAGGGGTTGGGCTGGAATGTGCGAGAATAGTCGGTGGGGGGCGGTTTCATAGGCTGTGCTATGTTAGCTGCGCCATGCTAACCTCAACACAACGAGATCCCTGCTAGCGCAAGCGCCAACTGTGGCTATGAATTAACCCGCACAGAAGTTCCCCTACAGACAGGCCCGTAAATTCTTTACCTCCAAGTGTTATCTTGGAGATTCGTCGAAAGTCAATCAAATATGCCTCCCACGTCGAAGCGGTCCATGCCCTACCGAAAGCGGCGATACGAAGACATTCTATCTGACGATAATGGACGTACCATCTCTTCAAGCTCCAACAAGACGGTCGGAGAACAACCAGTGGACTCGTCCGCTTCGAAGCGATCAAATGGCAACCCCCGAACGCCAAATCCCACATTTCTCGTCGGGATTGACTTTGGAACTACCATGACCTCAGTTTCATACTATAAATTTAAGCTTGGTAAACGACCAACAACAGGTATAAGCAAGAATGCAATAAAATCAGTTATTGCATGGCCCAACGCTGCTTCCAGTCAGAATAGGGGCGAGGTCCCCAGCGAAAGCTTGTACCTCGGCGATGATTTCTACTGGGGCTACGGAGCTCAACGGAAAGCCCAAGAGTTTCTGCCCAATGAAGCGTTGGATGCATCTAAAAAGCCAATTAAGTTTGCAAAGCTTCTTCTAGCTGACTTGCTGTCTGGTCACAATCATCAAGGGAGCCGTGTCTCTTCTACAAGTGGCTCATATACCGATTTTGAAACGAACAAGGCGGCCCCACCATATGAAGATCTCGAAGAAAATTTGAAGGCATTAGGCAAAGATGTGAAGGATGTGATTCGAGATTATCTGGTTGAAGTTTTCAGACACACCAAGAAGCATCTAGGTCAGTTTGAAAGCTTTAAAGACACAAGCAAGGTTGAGCTAGCTCTGTCTGTTCCGGCCGGTTGGCCACTCAAAGCTTGTTGGAGCCTACAAGAGATATTGAAACAATCAGTGGAAGCTGTAGGTTTTGGTCAAGGGTTTGATTTGTTCTTGGTAAACGAACCCGAGGCGGCGTCGGCATTTGCTCTTGATCAGCTGGTTGGTGCGAAATCCCTTATGGTATGTATTGGACCACAAGAGCGCAATAATGTCTTTGAAAGCTTAAACTCGATAATTATAGACAGGAGAAACATTTATCGTGTGTGATGCCGGAGGAGGGACAGTGGTTAGTTGCTGTTTTTTCTTGACAAAATATCACAAGGCTTACAACACTACACAGGATGTCACCACCTACACAATCGATTCTCGAAGTCCCTTTCGATTCAGTGAAGCTGCCACTCCTACCGGTATGTCTGAATTTCGCGTTGAATACCAAGCCCTTACATTTGAAACAGGTGGAAACTTTGGCTCGGTGTATGTGAATCATGCTATGGAGCGTCATTTCAGAGACCTGCTGAGAAACAATGAATCTTTGGGGAAAAAAAACATATCAGCCGAAGAGCAGCTTCAGCATAACATTCTTCCGCATTTCGAAGGCACTCTGAAACGAGTGTTTGACAATTCGCAAGGCCTCGACGGGTTTGAATACTTCATAGTTCACGGTCTAGAGGCAGACAATACTAAAGGCTTCTATGAAAATAGGGTTAAAGTACCGTGGTAAGAGGTCTTCCCCACATGACTCCCGGCTTTTCAATCTATATGAGGCTATGTTCTAACTTCTGCTTATTTTCAGGAGTGAAGTGTTTGGCTGGTTCCAGGACAGTCTAAATGGTATCGCGAAGCTCATTCAAGGACAAATAATTGCATCCAAAGAGAAGAAAAGATTGGTGCAGGTAAGTCTGCTAATTTTTGAGAATCACGGGGCAACCCTGTCTAATGAACTAAGAAAATTATGCTAGTTGGAGGGTATTCACAGTCACCCACTTTGAGACAATTCTTGAAAAAAGAATTCCAGGAGCTCCAGCCTGTGTATCGATCAGATTGGTACTTTCACCCTTGAAACCATTAAAAAACGTCATCTTACTTGTCTGTGGCAGGGAGGCGGAGACTCTGGTTTCGCGGGGAGCAGTATATCGTGCAATCGACAAAAGCAACGGACCCGCTCGTCAGATTATGGCAAACATCGGGATTCTCCAGAATGAGGAATATGACCACAAGCACCCTGGCCATAGAGATGTCCCCGAACCAAAGAGACACCCAAAGGACAATAAAATATATATTCATCGTTGTGTCAATTGGGTCATTAAAAGGGTAAAATGTCACCCCTTTTGCTCATCATGCAGTTTTTCATTTGGGTTTGAATGATTTTGGTTAACACACAACACCGTGCATAGGGTCAAACAGTTGCTTTCGACGATTGCTTTAGCGAAACGCTGTATCAACAATTTGGGGAAAACGAAGATTGGGAATTTTCGCAGCGCCTGTACTACTCAGACATTGAGAATGCTCAAGACCATTACCAAATCACTCACCCTTACAATGCAGGTGAGTAATATTTTGTTACATAATTGCAGTGTATTCGCCGCATTAACGATTAACGTGAAGACTGACATATATTCAGGGTGCGAGAGCGCTGGGATGATCAGTGTGGACCTGACCAAGTGGAAAGAGGAATATCCTGTCCCATTAAAAGGAACACAGGGTAATAAGTATTATGAGATTTGGTATGACGTAAGGATGGAACTACATGGTCGGAATCTCAACGTTTCTCTAGTTTATCCCCCCGGTAAAGAGAAGCGAAGTTCTCTCGAGATTTGTATTGCGGCATCATTCACCCCTGGGACTGAGTGAAAACAAAGTTTTCTGGTTTATGAAATGTATCTTAGAACCGAATTGAGCCTTATTCTGCCCAGCGAGACCTTTGTTCGAGTAGAAGATCTTTTCTCTCTTTAATGTGCATATCATCATCCGTGACGCCATAATGTACTGTGAACTCTTTATACGTATCTTTTCCACCTTAGATTCTCAATCCAATATTGACCAAGAAGGACCCGAGTCCCAGGCTTCTACGGTATTTCACTTATTACCATTGATAGTTTAGTCAAATTTACCTTGTCTTATTCTTCATCTGACGAAATGATCATTGGAGAAGATGGCCTTCCACCCAATTGGCAGCCGCGTAGGCGGTCCAAGGCTTCCAGCTTTTCTCTCCAACACAGTATTGACTTTGACTTTGACCGTTTTAGCCAATCTTGAGTAAACCGGACCGGGCTGTTGAGGTGCCGAAATGCGTCCACAAAGGGTTGGTCCGGACAAAACGGGAAAGTCTTGAAGTAGATACCATCCCTTGATACCCTAGCTAATAGATTGGATAGGCTTTCATAATTACCCAAATCACGGAAAACAAAGAGCCCTCGTCTTGGGAAATCCCCCGAGTGGAACATTCCATCCACCAACACGCCATCATTTCCGCTTTTCACAAGTCGTGGTAAATGAGGCCACATCTCAATCGTATCTCCTCTATACTTAATATTCTGCTTGCTTTGATGGCGTGAGAAGGAGACATATGTATCAATTGGTTGTCTTTGTCCGATTTTGTGGTTCAAGTAAACGCTTTGCACCATTTGTGTCAGGTGAGGAGATTTATCAACTCGAAGTCCAGCAGTAACTTCTCTTGAGCTCTTCACCTGGAAATAGTATGGTATCGTCTGTTCATGCTCAGAAAAGAAACTCGAGAGGCACAGCATAGATATCGCCGCTGTAAGATTATCCATAATTGACTGTTTCAAGATGCGCTCGAGAAAGGTTTGCATACTTGATTCCCCTACTTCCGGACAACGGTCAAAGCTGGAAGTTCTCTCGCACAAAAGCTTTTCTAAAAGAGTGTTTAAAGCACCTTCAGAAATTGCAAGGCACGTGAGCTGCCTCGTAGGCTCCCAGTTATTGGTAATAAACATCAGTATTGTGATACTGGTATAGAACAATTCATGTCGCTGGTGATTCCCACGTGTTGGCCTGAGCTCCCCAGTCCAAATGCTTTCCATGGCGTAGATGGTATTAAAGCTGACTTTCCAGGCGTTTGCAAGATTATTTAGTACACTTTGAAGCCATACTTTAGCATCCTCTTCAGATGAGAAAGAGAGAAGAAAATTATCGACGTCATCCTCAGTAATTTGGAGCAAAAGGAAACGAGACTCAAAGATAGAAGCATCACGGATCACACCCTCTGGTAGACTTATGTTCAAAAAGGCGGGATCCTTTGACTCAGAAATGAATGAGAGCTCGGTTTGCGCTTCGTTGGGGTCCATCCGGCTAGTAATTTGCGACATTTGTCGAGAAATTGTCGAAAAAATATCTGGATCTCGGTCGTTTACTTCACCAGTCGCTATTATGCTGAGTTCTTTGATAATGGCATCTCGGTAGACATCACGAGCCCAATCAAAGATGTAGTCAATAATCAGCAGAAGCTGCAAGGCGCTGTCCCGCCAGCGAATGTCTCCATTCCACAGATGAACAAAAGTCTGACGCTAGTAAGCACCTCGAATTATTTCTGTAGGGGAATAAGTTTCATTTACGTATTTGACAACTTCACTATCGTCTTCTTCCACAAATCCTGCGTATACGTCCCACTGTTCTCCACGTGTAGTAAGAAACCATATGAGCGGCCCTGTTGCCCACTGCGTTTCCTCATCTGTTGCCATGACAAGGTCATGCTGAATTTTCAACAAACGGCGGAGGCAAAATGCAGACTGCATTAGATTTTTTGCTCGGTCAGCTCCCTGGCTTGATTTGGCTTCTATCATGAAGAACGGGAAAAGTAGAGGCTCGGGCTCAGCACCAAATGGACTCAGCTCTATGGAATTACGCAGAGTAATGTTGGACGATTCCATATGCCTCTTATCAAACGAGTCTAGCAAAAATCGTAAATTGTCGGTCTGTCGTAGTCCAAAGATGCGATCTGGGGATTCGGAATTCTTCAATTTACGCGGATGCGTGGATATCACAATTGGGGGATTGTGTTTGATCATCGCCTCCGCTCTGTCTGAAAAGAGCATATTGACTCCACCATCATACCTATGGACTGGTTAGAAGGAATAACTAGTACCTTCCTCGATGATAGAACACAAAACAGACCTATTGTCACCTCGAGCGCTTGAACACTGGCATGGCTTGCGTTTCCGTCGTCGATCCTCTAGTGAGAGGGCTTGCTGCTCGATGCTACCCGTTGCAGCAGGTATTTCAGATTGCCATAGCCTATTGCGACAAGTCGGGCTGTGCCGTACGTTAAGTCTGGATTCAACAAACTGTTTGAATGTTCTTACCAGGCATTTTCCACTGTGAAGCGGTACATGATCTCGTTCTCAACTGCGTATCTCCATCCCGATTCGTTTTTATGCTCGCGATAGGATCGTTCGGCCAACTTTGAGAGACGCTCGGCGCGCGCCACGGTTGCGCGCATCCATGGTTTTTGAGTAGATTCTATGCTGATGCGAACAACGAACGAATTATATCTTTGATTGCCGAGCTTTTGTACATCTTCAAACAATCTTCGGTGGGTCTCTGGCCAGCGATCGAATTCATTAGGGCCAAGGAACTCAATGCCCAATTCAGTTGCATAAGCTGAACGATTTGCAAATTCAATAGAGTCCATTGCGATGAGGTAGGAGTAAGGCGAAAAGAATGTTCTTGATCTGACAGCCAGCAAAGACAAAAGTACCCCAAACCCCGCCCGCACTTTGTGCCCAATTCGGCACATACATATTAAAGCTTAGAAGTGCGGTAAAAAAAACCTCTATATGTAAATCTATTGGAAACAGTACATAATTGATTAACGTGTTTCCCAGCCGAGCTGCGCACCACCCAAAACGCGTCAATTAATTTGACCATTCCCTCTTCAACAACCCCCTATGCCACCAATTCGCCCCCAATCCTCTCGAAAATGAGAAGTAAGAGAGGGTACGATCGTATTAGCTATCCAGGCTATAAACAAAAAAGAAATTAGCGCTATTCGTGAAGCAGCGCGCCGTTTCGACGTACCCTCCGAACGCGTTGTAAGACCCTTAGAATAACTTGCCTAAGGGAATACTTTAGGAGGGACGTGGGATCCGAGAAATAGAGATATGAAAGTGCGTATCAGTATACAATGAACTAATAGCTGCTTCTCCAGAGAAGCAGCCTAAGAAGATAATTCATATGTTATAGGTTATCAGAGGATTCAAGGGGTTCAAGCCCACGGGAGATAGATCGTGTGAGGGCCAGCCACGCACTACGGAAATGGTCGACCAGGTCATCTTGGGCACGTTGCTGAGACCCAGTCGTAGAAGGTGCCAGGATCGCCTGATTTGCAACCGCATCTAGGCGCAGATCAACCTGGTAGGTTAGTAACGCTCCACGTAGGGAAGTAAGATCTCCCTACCATAACGCAAACCTGTTGAGGGCCTTGGAGTTCAGGCTGCCACCTGGGTTGTTTAGACTTAGTAACTATCTTGATAGTTTCTTCCTTTGTCAACTACCAATATCACTGGTTTTCCTCCATCCTCCTCCCCAAGAAACCCTACCAGAGGCTGGCGCAATATGTACACTTAGCACCCCGATATCCCACACGATATGCGTAGACATGTATATGATCAGAGCTGATCCATTTCATACATCGCATATACCAAGCCGCAGCAGGATTCCCAGCGAAGACCTGAGGGTCGTAGTTGGACATAGCGAAGGATGGAAGGTAAAGTTAGAAGTTGCCATCGCAGCACATTTTCCTACGAAGAAGTCGCCATGCTAGGACAAAGAAGCGCTTTCAAGGTAATGTCTTCAAAAAAAACGCCAAGAGCTTCGAGGACGCAGCTCACAAAGGAGGGGGGTAATATTACGGCCCCGAGGGTCACCTGCACAACTGGCCCGCATGGCTCGACGTATTCGCTAAGTAAGCGTCGGGGGTACACACCTGGGCAGTGGACACACCACGCACATGGGATTACCTAGGTAGCACCTTCGCGATTAGTCTACTGAATTGCATAAGCCATCTTGGGAACCTCCACTCTAGTTCGAATCCCCATTTATAGGATACGCTTATAGCTAGTCCTAACAGAAAGCTTATGGGGTTAGTAAAGGATTAGTAAATGGACCGTTGGTACTTGCTTTGCCAGCGCAGATTACGTGATTATTACAGTGACGGATTACTTTCTACGATGACCGCATTAGTTCACGGCGGTCATGTCGAGACCTCAGAACGGCCTTCGGTTCTACAATACAAAACCATGAGGCGACGCCGTTGGTCTGTGCGCAAACACCCTGTTGCCTCGATCTACACCAGTCTATCGCGCAAGCGATTCTAGAGATGTAAGCCGCCCCGACCCATACCATCAAAGGCGCCTCATGACTGAAATCCTCGTTGGCTTCACCATCGATTGGCACAGGAGACGAGATGGACGGAAGAAGGAAAAAAAGGTTTTAGTAGTCCTGGAGCAATAACGTCGTATGGCTTTGAGATGATAAGGGAGGGTGGAATGTGTTTGTCTTCGTGTTGGTCCATCCCACACGTTTCGCCTTGTGTTGGCACGCAGAACTCAACCAACCTAGTGGTCAAAACACTGGGCGCAAGGAATGCGCAGTAGTACGGCCCTCTAGGAATGGCAGCAGTATTCTGCGGTCTGGTTCTCAGATCAAGTGGATAAGCAGGCCAGTTATTCGTGTGGGTGGATGACATCCAGGTGAGAAATAGGTAAAGCGCCACCAAGAGTAAGAAGGGTGAGTGCTCACTAGATAGGGTGCTAGGTGAGAACCGGGTGAGAATCCTTCCGGTCTGCGTGATGATCAATCACACAGGCCAGCTGGGCTATAATTTAACATAATTAGATGTTTGCTTCCACCTGAAACTCGAGTACCCTTGGCATGTGCAGAAAGCCACTATGAGATGAAGGTTTGACTGGGCTAGAAAGGAAGCTGTCGAAATCATGGGCTTATCAATTTATACGACTTTCTCTTACCTATCATGGTCGCCTTGAACTACGTCGACGTCTACCATAACCGATGACAATCATGATGAACCTATAAGATGCCTATAATTAGATCATGTATAGTATGTTTCCTCACCCTTTTAGGCTGAGATCGACTGATCTGTTGAATTTGCGGCACATTCATTCGATAAGTGTGGCGCTAAATGACTGGAGCAATATTTGAGAAATAGGTCCTTCCTCCATCTAAAAAAGGTTAGTTAAAAACTGTTTAGGCATCACCTCACTTATCTACTCCTAGGTAGAGGAGGGCCACCAAGGTATTTCTTTCATTAGTCCCGGCCATACTCCTGCTATATATTCACGACTCGACAAACAGGTGAACAACTCGTCCTATTTCTAAATATCACTGCCTTGTATCCATCTTGGCATCACTTCAACACAAACTTCACCCTAATAACACCCAGCCAACTTGATAGTATCCAATGGATCTCTCCAAGGCCGCATCAAAGGGGCATCTAGAGATCGTGCGACTCCTCCTCAAGCATGGTGCGATTGTCAATGCCTATAGCGGCAAGTATGGAACTGCTCTCTATGCCACCGCTTCAAAAGACCATAGGGAAATCATACAACTCCTCCTTGACCGAGGCGCGGACGTCAATGCTCAAGATAGCAAGGATAGAACTACTCTCCATATCACCGCTTTGAAAGGTCACGGAGTGATCATACGACTCCTTCTCGACCGAGGTGCGGACGTCGATACTCAAGATAGCGAGTCTAGAACTACTCTTTAGGCTGCCGTATCAAATGGGTACATAAAGATCGTACAGATACTACTTAAGAGTGGCGCAGACGTTAACGCTCATAGCGGTGATTCTGGAACTGCTCTCTATACAGCCGCTTTACGAGGCCACATAGAGATGGTGAAGGTACTTCTCAAGACTGGCGCAAACGTTAACACCTAAGCCGGCAAGTCTAGAACTGCTCTCCGTATCACCGCTTTGAAAGGTCATAGAGTGATAGTACGACTCCTCCTTGACCGAGGCGTGGACACTAGCGCTCAAGCCGGCCAGTATGAAATTGCTCTTCAGGCTGCCGCATCAGAGGGACACACAGAGATCGTGCAGATACTTCTGGAGAGATAAGGATACACAATCCCGACCACCGAAGAGGCTCTTAAGGAAGTCTTAAAACATTCGAATGCGGTCCAGCTGATGACCGTTATTCTTGTGAAGCAGTCCGACAGAATCAATATCACAGAAGGAATTCTTATGACAGCCGTACAGAATGAGATGAGGGATCAGTTAGTACCTATCCTTCTTGAGGGCAGGGCCAAGATCTCGGACGATATCACATAGGTAAGGGAACTAGGGAAAGTAGGGTATAGCATCCAGGAGATTACTAAGCTTCTTCTCAAAGGCAGCAGTGATTCCCCATGGATATTTTTCGAGCCAACCTGCTTCCCATGCTTCGAAATCCAGCCCGGTCAACATATTCCGGGATGTTGACACCCTGCTTCGCCCCGCGAAGGAGTGCCAACACAGATTTCCGATCCCGTCTTCGAAAAGCATTCCAAAGATTCTGATCATCAAGAAATTATTTTTCAGATTCAAGAGCTCTATGGTTTGGCTGGAATAAAGCCCACCACGCGAAGGGTGGCCGATTGGATTGGAAACATTAAGTTTAATGACAGCGATCAGTTACTTTCAATGTTATATGCGCTATCAACTGATGAAAGCAACCCGCTCGATAGCTTAATATTCTGGTCCCAGATCTCCCTAGCTCTCGACGGACTTATTTACGCTGCTGCTTTATTGCAGGCAAACAATCTTTGTTACAATTCCTTCACAGTTCTCAAATTAGGGTTCTAAGGCCACGAACCGTCTGCGTCGTCTTCTATAGAAATTATTACTATTTCCTTTAGGCTAATCATGATCCTTTTTGAGGAGCTAAAAAAGGTCATAGAACTAGACTCTTAGTTTTCTGACCCTAAAAAGCTTCTATCTACATCCACGGAAATTCTTAGACCCATCTGTCCTAAAATATCTAACGCTCTAGGTGACTCTAGCATTAAGTGGTGCCTTCACCTCTATGTGTTAGCAGTCTAGTTTCTCTACCTTAGCTTTCTCTTATATTGCCATACGCATACCGGACCTATTCAACCTTTTTTCTTAGATTTTTCTGCTAAGCAGATAAGACTAATAGATCTCTAAAGGGAAAACCCCTATCCGTTCTTAGTAATAGAACTTATTAATCTTAGTTGTCTAAGTAAAATGACCTATAGGCAAGACTTATCATTTCATGCTAACAATGCTTTACTATAGGATTAATCTATAGAGACTCAAATCTAACTATTAATGTAAAAACACGATATCTTAGGGTATACTCAAGATATACTAGATACATAGGGACCTAGGAGCCTGATACTTCAAGCAGATGGAAGTGGCGCTCCACTCACCATAAAAATTGGAGGTGGCTTTATTTTTGTTTATAAAGGTTGAAACTTTTATTAGAGCCAGTAAATGCTAGATATCAAAGGCTTGAGTTTAATTGATATAGAACAGCCGCTTTTAATTAGTTTGTTGGTTGTAGTAAATGCTATTTGCAAACCTATCGAGGCTGATTCTCGTATCGAATCGGCTAATCTTTTAGAAGAACTAGGAACAAGCCACTCTTTTTAGAGAAAGTCATAATAACAATATATCTTCTAAGGGGGCTAGTATATTTCTTTACAAGCCAGGGAAATTTGGAATAAACAAACAGGCATCATGTTGAAAGATCGAGCGCTCACATATCCGCCTAAATTACTCATTCAAGATCTAGATTCCTATTAGGGAGCCTAAGTGAGCTACTGCACTAGAGTAGCCAAGAGAGTATGTTTAAGAAAGTTAGTGGCAGATTTGATACAGCATTTCTCTACTAGGTCGGCATTTTATACTACCCTCGAAGGTAAAATAAAAGATGAGACACTTCGACCAAAGGAACTTACGGTTTGGTTAAATAGCCTTAGTCCAGACTTACGCGAAAAAAGTCTTAATGTCGTCCATGATATTTTAAATGCTCTTCGGCATACCGGAATAGACAGTATAGAGACATACTTTTATGTTGCCTAGCCATTTGAGGGTAACATCACTCAGTGCTTTAAATTTTATCTTAAGCATGATAGCTCATGGGCTAGAGTTCTGGCAGACTCTCATGATTGTGCAGCTTTCGCGTATATTACAATGGAATGTTTCGAGACAGCTGAATTCAGATACAGCAAAATTGCAGAACCCTGCCTAAAAGTATGCCTACTTGAGACCGCTGTTTCTCGAAGCAGAAAGGAAAAACTTCAACATGAGGAAATGTGTTTCTTTTTCAAGCAGGATATCCTATTCTAGGTCAAAGTATTGAAGAAGCATGCAGACCAACCAGCAAGGCTTGTTGAACCGATGCCTTTTCAGTCCTTTCCATACAGAATCAGACAGCGATTATATTTGAGTGAGAGGAGCAAGCAGCGGAACCGTCTGCGGGAGTGTGCTACAACGTGGACTCGAGGAGAATCCGTTTCGGTGTTCTCCGAACGAACATTGAGAAAATGACACTAAGGGCAGTTGTCAGACATGAAACTCTCTAAAGTATCGCGACGTTACTTTAATGGCTCAAGAACAAAAAAATACTAGCCGACCTACCGAACACAAAAGCCTTATATTGCCTATCGACGTAGTTAATTTCATACATATGCCTCTCCCTGCTCCTTAGTTTTGGGAAAACTACCTAAAGTCTCCCAACCTTCTGTATCATGCCGCAAATATATATTTTTTCTTTTTCTAATTTTCCTAGCTAGCGCCACGGATTTCAATTCATCAAAGATGCCAGTCTATTGCGGGCGTGGTTGACATGGTTTATTGCTTTACGGACGCCTTGAGTGTCCCGGATCTGCGACTTATCTGGATCGTCTTTGTTTGAAGGTAAGCATAAGTTAGGTAGATGAAGATGGACATAGAGCGCACTGCCATAATCAAGTCGCTTTTCAAACGTATGAATGCTCTATAGAAGCTCTTCCGACGCCTTGTCCAGTTGAATGCTATCTTGAAGAGTGGTTGTAGGAATTCCCACTCTGTCTCAATAGAAGGATTGATTTCGAGGTATAGCACGAGTGGGGATTTGAAGATGGGTTACACATCAGTGAACGGTCTTTGCCCCTTTCTATCTTAGATGACCGCGTCTAGAATCGCAGAGATACAAAACCCAGCCGATCTCCGCGCGTGACCCTATAGCATCCTCCCTCCCGCTAGAGCCTATGTATGGCCCTTTCGGTTGCCCGGTATCGTCTTCCTTGAGCCGCCACTATTGCCCATTGGATGAATGAGTGTACGGTTAATTCGAATATTAGCTTCCCCGCTATACAAATTGTGTCCGCCATCCAACACAAAATATCAAATGCAGCAGACGGATCATGTATTCCTCTACTGTAGGTAGTTCTGTGAACACCTAGGGCTTGCTTCAAGGGCTCTTGCTATCATGAAAGCCCAGCCTCACACGCTCAGCTATCTCTGTCGCTTGGCTTTAGCCTCATAACCCGAAGATGATAGTTGTTTCATAGTTGTTTGGTCAGTAAGACCTTTAGTGACAGCTGCCCTATCCTCGCGTTTCTGCTTCTCCTCAGCAGCCTTCGCCGCTGCTGCTTTCGCGGCTTCTTCCGCGTTTTGCTTTGAATCTTCTTCGCGTGGCATTGCAAAACACTATGAAACTCGTCAATCAGCTCATGAGATATAGTAATACGAGTATGGTTAAGACCTTGGAGTTTGCAGCTTTGTTTGTTGAGCATAGGACCTTCCAGGGTTTGGTTTATTTTTTTAGTGATGGAAATGAGGGGCAAGAGGGAAGGTCGAAGGAGGAGGCAACGTACGCCATTTTATTAACGGCGACATCCATGCACCGAAAGAGGAGGAAACAAGAGGGGTAAATCACGCCAAATGAGGGAGGGGGTTTAATTGCACTTTCATGCAGTCTCCACCTGGTCGGTGACGTAGAGTGATACTATTCTTAATCATTCTTCCTCGTGAATCTGACATCTAGCTATTATCTCAAAATTTACAGTAGAGGGCTACATGAGACTGAAATAATATTTGAAAGTGTCTATAATGTCAGGCTAATTTAGCCGCCAACTATGCCTTCCGGCTATTATTGGAAGGTAAAGTTAGTCTGAAAGGCGGGGCCGGCCCGCGCCACAAGGGCTCCGCGAATCTCGTGGCGGCGGCTGGAACAGGAATATTGTTTGGCCGAGCTGGCCTTTCTTAACATTCTTTTTAATCAATAAATGGTATCCTAATTCAACGTGTACTAAATCCATCTCATCTTCGCAGCAAATAAAACCTAGTCTTAAATATATCCCTCGATGACAGTATCGGGCCAATGTACCCGTACGTATAAGGGATGACCTTGCTGTCCCTATACCACATTGTGGCTGGAAAAGACCAAGGCGGTGAAGAGTGTATCGTACCGCCTTCTTTCGAAGGGGGAGCCTCAGGAGATGCCTCCCACCGAAGTTCATCTAATTGCCTCAAGCCAATGAATACCTTGACCATATGAGTCAAGAACAACCGAACAGTGCACATTGTTTTATTGGGTGTTCTCTTGGATCGATCAACCAGCTCCCGCGATGACATGTCACGGGGCCACCCTGCCACTCCTACGGGGTAACACAACTTTAGAGTCAGCGTTGGAGCAAGAGGACGACATTCTCCTTGAACTGGGATTTCCAGAACAGCGCATTGATTTCTTTGTGTCACTATACAGCAACCGTGATGATATCGAGAACATTGCATCTTATCATCTCGGTCTCGGTCCTTTAGAAACTTGTCGGATTGGAGGCGTCAACGAATGGGTCCACGGCAGCTTCAATGTTTGCATTCCGCTCTATGTCAGCAAACAAGGTCAGCATCCGAATAAGCAAGCTATTATAAGGTTCCCTTTACCCTACAAAGTTGGAGAAACTAGAAATCCCGGCAATGTTGATGAAAAACTTCGCTGCGAAGCTGCAACATTTATCTGGATACATGAGAATTGTCCGGAAACACCTATTCCACATTTATGGGGGTTTGGACTTGTTGGTGGCCACAGTGTATGGAAACTCAATTGATATTGTTCTTGATTATGTGAAGTCTAACGAATGGTTTATGCAGTTTACGAAACCGCAGAATACTCCTTTGGGGCCCAGATTTATTTGGTCAATCAAAAGATCTATTATGTGGCTCTTGGGATATTCCCTACCCTGTCCCTATATTTGCCATCAACGTTCCACTATGCTCGAAAGTGGGTACTTGGTTATGGATTATATTGGCAGCTCAGATCTGCAAATGCTCTCAGAGACTTGGGATGAACACCGCCATCAACGGCACAAGAGAACGAACCTTTTCAAGGGACTTTCTCGTATTATGCTCTCTTTAAGTCGGGTGCCGCTACCTCGCATAGGATCTTGGACCTTGGACTCGAATGGGGCTTTGCGACTATCTAATCGACCTCTCACTCTTCGACTCCATCAATTAGAGAACGGCGGAATTTCGACCAACATCAGTCGAAGCTTGACCTACTCGGCAGCGGACGCATACTATCTTGATCTTCTATCTTGTCATGATAGTCGTATACGGAACCAGCCAAACTCCGTCAGCGATGCGGATGATGGCCGGGCTCAGATGGCGAGATTGACGATGATGAAAGCACTTCTGCCTCATTTCTCTAAGAGAGAATATCGAGAAGGACCTTTTTTTTATAGGCTCACAGATCTCCATCCTAGTAATATCTTCGTTGACAGCCAATGGAACGTTAAGTTTGTCATTGATCTCGAATGGGCCTGTTCACTACCAGTCGAAACTTTGCGTCCTCCATACTGGTTGACCGGTCGTTCAGTCGATGACTTAACAGGAGAACACCTTGAAGAATTCAGGGAGGCGTACGAAGAGTTCGTGGATATTTTTGAGGAGGAAGAAAAACTCTTTCCTCCTATCAACAATAACTATTCTTATAGGACCACTATTATGAGAAATAGTTGGCAAGTCGGAAAATTTTGGTATTTTCATGCTTTGGACAGCCCGAAGGGCTTATTTAACCTCTTCCGTCAACATGTTTATCCTATTTTTGCATCTTCGCATCAGGTTGCTTCCGAGTTTTCGCGGCTTGTATCGGACTTCTGGGCCCCCGATGTTGAGGAAGTCATCCTTGCCAAGCTCCGGGATAAGGAGGCGTATGACAAGTCACTTTGTCAATTGTTTGATGATGCTTCAGACTGTGCCTGAGACGAAGCTTTGGTGCATTGAAAAACACTTTGGATGGTTTCATCTGGACAAGGATCATGTACCAGGCACTCAATACTCTGAGGCAAATAGTTATTTACCGAGCTCCGCCTCCTGTTTGCTTCCAATGCGACTCGTCAGACCCCTCAAGTACGCTGCGCCGACCTACGATTTGCCGCCTCACATGCCAATCCGCCAGTCGATCAGCACAATCACCCATCACCTTACGCAGCGGGTCCCCAAATCTGCCTTGAGGATGCAACGGCCGAATATTGGAACACCGAAACAGAACGGGATCATACCGGTCAGCCTTTCTGACTAGCATGATCACACATTTCCCCTTCGTAAAAGGTTCTGTTCGAGACCAGTGCGGGCTGTGAAATCCAGAGTGTTGTCACATCAATAGACCGAGTGCTAGTCTTCTCCGCACTACACCATCGTGCGCGGTTACCCAGACTCCATGGATACGCAGGACTCCACTACCAGGACGTCTTGCGGGAACCTACGTCGCCTAACGATTGATTGAAAGAGACGGACGGGCAAGACAAATTCTAGAGGAGCTAGATCAATGAAGATATTGATGAAATCAATGATGATTCAATGACTAACTAAAAGATGGACGAGGAGGAAGAAAGAAAGAGAGAGAGAGAGAAAGGAAGAAGAAGGTCGACTATATGTTTGGGGTCTGTCGGCCTGAGGCATCCATTGGTGCCTCGACATATTGGCAGCGGACTATCTGTTTCTTCACGAAGCCACATTCTCTAGTAACGGGTCATAGTAAGAAAGCCTGACTCATACTCTAAGTTATGGCCCCCATAATACCAGTGAAAGAAGCCTTCGATGACTCTTAACGTAAGATTTTCGGCTCGGATCCAAAATTTATGATCTGGTAGATTAAGATTGCTTGTGAATCTATAAAAAAGTTAGCTGTAGAGTCAAGTGTAAAATGGAAACATAACAACCTTCGAAAGGTATTATGCATTGCCTGAATTTTATCTTTCGTTGGTTTCTCAAATTCATCTTGGACTTCAGGGTCTGACTTGAATAAAGGCATTCCAATCGGTCGCCATCCTAGGCTATCTTGGTTTTTTAGATAAGAGAACGATCGAAAGACAATTTTTCTAGAAGGCAGTCTTGACCCTTTTATAAACGCTTCATCTACACCTATGATAGAAGCGCTCTATACTTTTGTTAGGACTCTTCGACCAATCACCTTAAAAGGCTATCTTGATGTGTTGGTAGGCGCCTCCTAATTCTAAGTAGGTATAGAGCGAACACTAGGGACATTCTTAGTTAGCCAGAATATCAATGTGGAAACACCACGGTTTTTGAGATTTATGACTACGCCAATGCGTGGCCATTCCACTGAGGCTTCCTTTTACACCATATCGGATGGGTACGATGAATTAGTTTAGGTTGTCCACTTGTGGCTTAGCGTCAACGGTCGCTGTGCGTGCCCGTGCGTGGTTGTATATAGATCCCTGTTTCCCCCTTCCTACCCTATAGCTCAGATTTTCTTTTTCGCCCTACTTCTCACTTCGCCTCGCAGGTGAGGCACTTTTGCTATTGATACAGATCACCGAGCTCCTTAGCTCCGCCCACCCTTTCCCGTATAACTCGTCGACTCTCCTGCGATCCTGTAATGGCAACCTACGCCCCCCTCCCTCGTCCTGCCCTGTTTTCCCCTCAACTCCGACCATTGCCTTCGAAATGACGCCTTTTCCTCTAGTCCGCAGCAATGAATCTGTTCTATCGTTGGCCTTTGCGTCGGTGTAGGTGCGGGGCAGAGGTATTACATAGAAACACCCATCAGCCCTCAGCTGAGCAATCAGCTTGACCCACTTATCACATTTTATCATTTTGCCCCACAAACGCGCCGACTGTCCCAGATCTGCAACTTATCTAGATTGTGTTTGAAGCATAACTAATATAAACGAAAATAGACATAAGTCTCATTTAAAGTGCCTAAAAGTTCCACAGGTGAGTAGCTGTTCTACAGAGGTAATGTTGCCATCTCGAAAGACTTTTATGTACTATGCATCCTGCAATATGCTCTTCTTGGCATCGAGTTTTTTTTACCGCAGCAAGTCTTCCCATTCTTTCCAACCAGACCCTGAGATCGAATATTCCATCGCTCAAATCAGTCTGATCTCCATTGAACTTGAATGTATATCCGACATTGTCCGCAGGCTCCTTCTCATCAGTATAGCGAATGCGACAAGGGCCGACTTGGTAATTTTTCGTTTCATATGCCGCAAACCTCTCCCTATGTTCAACCGTTTGAACATGATACACTGCGCCCTCGACCACGGAGTCTGGAGCATCCAGCAGTGCAGGGTATTGCCCCCACAACTTGCACTTATAGCCCGATAGGCGTGCTGGGCGCAGTTCCGGCTCAGTTTCCAGGCCCAAAATTTCCTGAATCATGGACGGGTCGGTCAACGTGCCATAGAAGAAATAGGGTCCAGTAGGCGCGTCAAACAAGTCCACATACGTGGGTGGGTTTAGTGCTTGAAGAAGTAATTCGAAGGGGCGGTTCTGAGTTTTAAGACGTAACTGGAGATTTTCGAGCCAGGAATTTCGGGTGGTGGTGGTGGGGGACTGTTGAGATTCATCTGCTCTCTTGCACTATCCGACATGATCGGAGTTGAGTGGAAACAATCATACAAGCCCGACTAGAGAAATAGAAGGGTATAAGTGGCACACTAGAAAGAAAGATTTATGTATTGAGTGTAATTCTGAGAGCGAAGTTCCAATGGGTTCTCCCACTAACTAGGATTTACTCGCCCGTTCACCACAGAGGTCTGGGTGGATTACGCGCTCGCGCTAGCAGTAGCGGCTTTCACCAAATAAATGCCGAATGGCGATGCAGAAATTCCCGTTTCAGGCCTAGTGAGCCCAGCTCTATTTCAGTGGCACACCTCCCTATGTGACTATACACTACCACCATACCTTCGGCTCCTCAATGACTCTCGCACGTCCATTGTCTCAGCTTCTATTGCTGGTGACATGGCATTATCGCTGTTTATCATGATCGGCGATCGACATCCGCGGACTCCGACACAAGGCCCGAAATTATAATTCCATTGGCTCCACGATCAAACTCGAAACCAAGCTAAAACCGATTGTGGGCTAGATCCAGGGTCTTATTCAATCCTATTTTGTGCATTGTTATTTTGTTTAGGCCACGCCAAGTCTTGTCTCTCGCTCAGGACGATTAGGGAAGTTTGCGTGAAACTGTGCATAGCTTTGAAATAATTTTATAGCGAGTAGGTAAACTGTGTTCTAGAAGCTCATTTATTCACATATAAAAGTCGACGAGACTGAGGAAAACCCAGTGATTCTTCGTTAAAACGTTCGAGAAATGGGTAAATGGGGCTGCGGGAGCAGTTGAATTGTTTCGCGAAATATGTTGGTTTTCGGCCTAGCTCGTATATTGCCCCAGGATATTGCTCAGACGATACTTCAGCCGTCAGCCCATGTCTTCCAAGACTTTTAGCTCCGAATTTCTGTATAGTTGTAGACACCAGAAATAGGCGTTTGGCTGGTTGGGGCGGGGGTGATAACTGTAAAACGCGCTAATCTAGCGCCACAGTCCCAACTAATCAAAGGAAGCGTCCACAGGTAGTATGCCAAGGCAGCTCTATAGAGCTGTTTGTCAGCATTGAAATTATTCATAAAGGTCAAATATTGCCAGGCAAGAGGGAAAAAGAAGGGTAGAATTTGAGGGGGAGGAGTAAGTACACAGTATCTGGTTCGCGTTGAATGCGAACTTCCTCCGTATAAGCCAATAGAAGCGCAGACAAGTTTACCCCGTAGAATAAAACCACCTACAGTAACGCCACGCGGGATGGGCTTGAGTGGCTTGAGATCTTCCATTTGGAAACACGGGAACCCTGGAAGCGAATGGGACCCTGTAACTCTATGTGTAACTGCGTGGCTAGTATGGGAAGCATTCTCCGACAAAGTTATCAAAAGGGATTGGAATAAGGAGTACACAAGAGGGGGAAAGGTATAAATCACCAACATTTCCCTTCCAAAATAACCATCAATCGAGCCTCTTCAATTCCAAACTTCATTCCCCAAACCAAACCCACCATGTCTTTCAAGCTCCTGCTCGCCGCCCTGCCTGCTCTGGCACTTGCCTGCACTGGTCCTTCGATCACCGACAACAGCTTGAACCTGATCAAGAGCTTCGAGTCCTTTGAGCCAGAGGTCTACGATGACGGTTTCGGCAACCCCACCCTCGGCTACGGCCATCTCTGTGGTGACTCTACCTGCTCCGAGGTGACCTACTCAATCCCCTTGACCGAGGAGACCGCTAGTCAGTTGCTGGCAGACGACCTTGTGGTAAGTTCCTATGACCTTCCTCTGTGAAACATCAACCTCGAGTATTCTAGTCAGATACCGGGGAAGCAATAAATGTATATTCTAACCCGCAAAACAGACCTACCAAAACGGTGTCACCAACGCCCTTGCCTCCTCAGTCACTCTCAATGACAACCAGTATGGAGCGTTGGTCTCTTGGACCTACAACGTCGGCGTTGGAAACATGCAAAGCTCTTCTCTGGTCAGACGCATGAATGCAGGCGATGATGTGTCCACCGTTGCAGGTGAAGAGCTTCCCAAGTGGAACAAGGCCAACGGCGAGGTTGTTGCTGGTCTCACTCGCCGTCGCAATGAGGAAGTTGCGCTGTTCGATACTGCCTCTGACACCGGAGCTTTGCCCGTTGGTTGCTAAACCAGGGACTATGTATTAGTATGCTTTGAGCTTTCTTTCCGGGCAGGTATCGGGAGGTTTTGTTTTCTTGATTGTCAAATATGTGATACCTACTTCTAAATGCAAGTTTGATGTTCATATTAAACCTAGTCTTGGGCTCTTATTCGTAGGTAGGTTACCTTAGCATCACTTTGGTGATAACATTAGCTAGAGCGTACAATTGCTTCGTCGTAAAGTTTATTTCCGATTTATTTATTCATTTTAGACTGCATTCAAACTAATTCAACAATCTCAAACAAGATTCTCGATACCATATCTGTCTGAATTTGTATTCTAGACCAATCAAGGCAAGGAAGTGGCGAAAATGTCTCAAGCGTTCATGAATCGGAAGGAAACAGGGTTTCCGTGTAGAGGCTTGCAATCCGTTCCGGTCTGGTCCTGATCTGGATTGAAGCCGGCCACAAAATTACCGTTACAATCAAGCTCGTCAAAGAAAGCAATTTGGCCGTCAGCATCGAGAGCCAAGAGCTGCAATCCGACACCGCCGTCACCGAGACCAGTGTGGCAATCCTCGTCATCACCAGAGTAAGGAATGGCCTCACCAGTATATTAAGTATTTTAATAGACTGCAATGCGATATTCGCTGCCAACTGGAGCGTTCAAGGCACTGGTATTATTGCGCTGGTCTAGGAGGAAGCCAATGGCGGCTTTTTGGAATGATCCGCTCGATTACATGCTGGTTTGCAGACTTGATTGAAAATGGCACTCCACGAGGGTGAGACTGGTTGAAGTAGTAGAGTGCGTATAAGAGACGTTGAGACCACTTATCGGAGTTGTCGAAATCGAGACTTTGCAAATCCTCGATACGCACACGAAAATTGTGCCTAGAATCAGGTACTGCGGTCAAGTAGAAGACGTCGTATTCTTGGTCGTTTCGATGCTCGAGGATATCTTGTTTGATGTGATCAAGAGCGCGGACGTTGAGCGTTCCCACGATCTGTCTTTGCATTTTGTGTTAGAGATGAGAATAGAGTATATTGAGTTTGCAGACGGGAAAAGAACTATGAGAGTAGATGAAAGATGGATGGGGCAACCTTCAAATGCTAGAGAAGCTGTGGCAAATGTGACGATCATGCCCAATTAATGCGGAGGAAAAAAAACAACTTCATAATGTTTAAGAGTATGACTGGCCTTGATGAATGTGAAAACACCAGCAGGATTATGGGGCTTGAACGCTCTTATACCTCGATTTATCGCTCTATCGATATAAAGCCTGCTGTGCAGTGTTACTACTAAGAGCTATACTACCGAAGATCAGATAGATGAAGATAGAGAGTTGATTAATATCTAGGAATCTACGATGGTCTATCTCATAACTATTCGGTAGTATAGCCTTTAACAGGTTATAACACCATTTTTCTCTTTAATTCCTCAGTAGTTTTAGTAGCAATCAAACCTAACTTATCTTAAGTATTATTACTAACTAGGTAGTAGGGTATAGCGCCTCGCTATCCTATATATTATCACTCAGTTACTAAGTGATAAACATTAGAAAAATCAATATATAACCTAGACTTCGGCACGTACCGGGGGGAGTTTATTTATATCTTGGAAATATATATTTATATATATATATATATAAAATCATAGTGTTTCCTATGGTAGACCTAATCTAACAATCAGTCTTATTATAGGAATATCTAGGTGTATGCTAAAACAATAGTGCTAGAAGCATCCATAACCAATGGCAAGCAAAAAAGGTACAACATGCCTTATCGGCATATCAGAGTGGCGCTGACATGTGAAAATGGATTTTTTTGCGGACTCTTCTATTTTGATTCTCCAGCTTAGAATGCAATACACGAGGCAAGAATTGCTCCATCTGAATACAGCACTACCATAATCCCAATGGAGTATCCGGGGTTTACTATATTCCCTATTCCAGCTTCAATTCGGCGTCGTCTGCCCTATCTACATTCGTCCCGGCCCGCGTCCAAAAACACCGAGTTGAGCGGGGACCCGCGCCGCGGGTTGGGTTCTTCGTCCGACCCCAATTTACCGTGCCATGGCCAGTTCTCAACAATCGTACCCGAGATCAAACGGCCTTCCACAGCTAGCGATGATCTAGATTTTGACTCGGTCTCTGGGGGATCGGACAGTCCTCGAGAGGATATGGGACCCCCGACGAAATACGAAACTGAGTCTGGCCTGCGATGGAATCGGGTGGTTCCCGGTGAGTTTCTTCGTCATTGTGTTATATAAATATTCATTTTATATCGTGCGCTGACTTTGGTTTGTTCATGACTGAAGCATTCAACCTTCTCCGCAATGCGGGATTTGAAGCGCAGCAGCCGGAAGCTGATGTTCGCCTAGCTCGATCTCTCTACGTCAATGCTTTGGTATACCTCCTCGATGCATTACCTTCCGATCTCACAGACGAGGAAACCTCCACGCTCCAGCGCCACATCCCAGAGCCAATCAAAGTGGAGTTGACGACACGCTCCCAACGTTCCGCGTATTCAGAAGGATTGAATTGCAGGACCAACCCTAACCAAAAATCTTACCTGCACAAAATTCTTGCCTCAACAATCGTGCAATTTTGCATTCTTTTGCGCTTCATTCTACCGTATGCCAAGCTTTTGTTGTGTCAATTATATGAGTACGAGCGGACACATCGCATCACCGAGCGCATTGTGACTACAACTCTGAATGCAGCCGATGGGCTGGGGAAAAACGGTGCAAGTATTGGAGCTGCGGTTTGCAAGTTTAATGGAGGGCAGATGGGTACCGCTCTGTCGAATCTCGCAACTTGGTGGGTGGAAGGTGTCGCTGGAGGCATATATGATGGAATCGGCGAGGGAATGGTGCATCTAGGTTTCTTGGGACAAGAATCGGACTTGAATAAAATTTCTTTGCAACCAATTGGTAGATAGATGAGATGTGTACTAGCTAGATCAATGCTTCATATTCATGCATGATGTGGGACTGGCAGTCATGATCACACAACGTTTCGAGGGATGATACGCAGGAAAGGCAGATTTTCCTAATCGTGAGTCGCGAAATCAAGTGCAGCACGGGAGAGAAGTCGTGTTGTATCAACGACATTGATCCCACAGTTCTCTTCCGTGAGAACAAGCGGCAATTCGGTGCATGCAAGAATAATGGCATCACATCGCATGGCAAGGTCCTTGGCAATCCGCACCAATTCGTTGGTCGTCTCTTCTAGGAAGATCCCACGGATCAACTGTTTCTCAATCGCATGCATGACGATTGCCTGGTCACTTTCAGACACATAGACCGCAGCCATGCCTCTCTTTTGTAGGGGTCCATCATAAAGATGATGATTGACAGTCCAGCTTGTGCCGAGGATTCCGACATTCTTGTATCCATATTTTTCGCAGTACCCTGCAGAGACATCCAGAATACTGAGTACGGGGATGCTTGACTGGATCACCACGTCGTCGAAAGCGATGTGTGGAGTGTTGGCACTAATAATGGCAAATTCCGCACCAGCTTTAGCAGTGCGATTTATGGAATCAGCGATTGTTGCTGCCAGAGATGAAAGGTCATCGGTCTTGAGTGCTTGCTCGAGGTCACTGTATAGAGGAGTGTGGGTGACGATTTGAGGGTAAGCAATGCCCCGCCGCGCTGCCTCTCGCCCGATCTCTTGGTGGGCAACAACTCCGCCTTCAATTGTTGGGATACAGATTCCGATTGTTTTCATATTGAACTTGAACAACGAGTTTGATGAGTTGGTTAAAAAGTGGGGGATGTCAGATGGTCCGGGCATTTAAATACGTTCACAGGGGAGGACGGCGATAGGAGCTCAGCCTCAAAAAGACACATAGAACAGGCTTGCAGGTCCGTAGGTGTTTGCTTGACCAACTCTATCCCCAGACATACTGTAATTTATAACTTTTTCTGTGAAACCAACTTGCTTTAGATTGAATATCACTAAGTTCAGTTAGAGGTGCCTCTTCAACAGTCTAATTATCGATAAGCGATAAGCAATTCCGAGGTCGATAAGCCGGGTGTTGTTGCTTCCAACCTCTCGTCGATCTACTGAGCTTAGCGATGTCGACCTCCAATCTACCCTGCATTCCTTCACTCCGAAAGCAGCAGCTCCACCTGGAATTGTGAGGTTTCCCGCCGCGCAGCACATTTCGAGTACTGACTTCCCACAGTGCGAGCTTAAGACACGCAGCACCGCCAGGGGTTTACGCGAGCCTCGCGTCTGGGGACCCGACACTCTGGAATGCAGTCATTTTTGTTCGTTCGGGTGAGTGGAAATATATCATCTCGAGGGTTATGCGATAACTGACATGAACTTTAGGCCCCTATGCCTCCGCCATCCTCCGATTCCAACTCCGCTTCCCAGACACCTATCCGGATCTCCCCCCTCTAGTCACTTTCGCAACTGATTTGTTTCATCCATTGATTGTGCCCCTCACTACATATACCTTCAGCACTGGGTCGGCAAGTGATAATCCTGTCAGCGCCACAGATAATCAACGATTACCGCCCGGTGGATTCAGCCTGCGCCATGGGTTCCCTCACTGGTTTGGAGTAGCACAGCATAGTGCCTTAGGGTCGAAGAACACATCGCGCAACGTTAGTGGAGTCAGTGCAAGTGCTACTTCATCAGTGCAAGAAAGCTCCGCCGATACGGCTGTAGACGATGGCGAGGAATCCAATGCATCAGATGCCCTCGCGGGATCAGCGCTGAGTGAGGATGGTGATGTAGGAACGCCACGTTTGGCACAAGTTCCTTCTCCCAGCCAGCTCACGCCACGAAGGGATGTTGTCCCAGTGTCAGAGATCTTGGATTACATTCGGTCAACATTTGATGACGAGATGGTTTTGGATTCGGTGCCTGTTGAAGTTGCAGGGAATCCAGGAGCGTGGCATGCGTGGCAGGCACATCGCCGGGGTGGTGTTGGTCGTGGGCAGTTGAAACGAGGAAGCCCGCAGGCTAGGCTTCCAGGAGACTGGCACTGGGACGGCATTTGGGCTCGGAGAGTGAAGGATGAAATTGAGAATTCTCATTCTGAGCCGATGTTGTTCGGGAGTGCTGCTCGTGGGGGCGTAGACGAAATGGTATGACGCTTGATGTCCCCGGGCTGTTGCTCCTTTTATGTCAGTCGACTAATCACCTTCCAGATTCGGTTCTCGCGCCTAGATGATGCTACCTTGAGCTCAGTCAAGGAAAAGATGGCTGCTATGGCAGAGAATGCAATCTAAGTACTATCATGATACCCAAATGCTACTTCCTCCTTTTCAAATGTTTACATGTATGTGATCAATCTTGGCAAGTTCCATCAAGCATCCAGAAGTTGGGGCAGTTGCGTTCCAATATTGTCCGTGCCACTATAGTCTTCGGTCCTCTGGTGAGCAGGACCATAAGACTTCAGCACTATCTACTTTGGTTTTTCCCCTTTTCACATCAATATCTCCGAACAGAATGACCTATAAGCTATCATATGATATCAAAAGCTCAGCTTTAATTATTGCATTGATTCTGGTTCCTATTGTCGTTCTCATCTGCGTTGTTGTTATTGCCCTTGGGTGTTCCAATTACTGGAGTATTCATTCCCTCAAAGAGTTTTACCTATCGTGTCTGTCGTGCTTTGGTCTCATCAAGCAACAGAGACGAAAGAACATCCCGTCCGACTCCGAGAATTGCCCCGTGGCGAGCCTTTCGGTCTCAACTCGCGTGACGGAAGCCTCAGAGATTCAGTTTGATTTCGAGACCCCTGTCGTCACCAGAGAGCATATTTAGGCCTATCCAGCCATGGAAGACAGAACTACGCCTCTCACCGTGTTCAAACGCCGTACCCTAGACACCAACCCCAGCAAATGCAGATTGAGTTCATCGTCTAGTTCACTATCGAGCTTGTCATACCCTCAGATCCCTTCACGTCGCTCATCTCTTTCTGCGAACGTGGATTACGACTCAAGCGAGCTTCCGACATCGACCAGAACCCCTTCTCTTAGTGATAGTCTTTACAACATCGATGTAGCGAAAATCCGGCAGAATCATGCTGATAATTCGCTTGATATCCGCAAGACCGGTCTTGATGTAAAAGAAGACCCGTTTGTTGATCATGTGATTACAATCTGATGTTATGATATTTGTTCTCGCTGACTCTTTGCTTCAGACACCATGGCGCCGTGTTGATCATCGGGCATGTATGACACAGAATGGGCGTCGATTGGCACCACAACTCCTCGTTCGCTGGAGCTCGGGGTCGTATGATAATATAGAACCAAGCCTCTCATCGAAATCGAAATCGTTTTCTTCAACAGAACCGCCGGTGGGTATAGTCTCAGAACAAAAGTCCACAATTGATAGCGTCCGATCTTTATCAAATGTCGTCCATCAAGGCTTCTCCAAATTGCTCTCTCCGTTGGATCTCCCTGTTGCGTTTGCCTGCATTAGATCCTACGCAAGTTTGCCATCTATGGCTACAGGTTCCATGTCTGTCTGGGCGTCAGTAAATGTATCAGCAGACGTCGAGCCCATCGCCTTGCCTGAAACCTCAACTCTTGCGCCCCTTGACGTGATCATACTCTTTGACAACTTGTATGTTGGCCACTGTCTAGGGGGAAAGATATCCTTTGCTGACTACGAGACAGGCTGCAACCTTCCGTTAGTGATTTGACCTCAACGGTTTTGGCATCTTCGGTGCTTACTTCCAACTTGATTACAAACCGCGACAGAATAGCCATAGCATGCGTTGACGGGAGTGCAAAAAACGGGTTTGAACTATTACTTCCGCTGGGGTTCCACTCTTTCGAAGCGTCTCAGACTGCTCTAAATAAGTTCTCTCTCCATCAACTACAGAGTAAATCGAAAACATGTCCCGATGTGGGCAAATCTATTCGACGGGTGTCGCAGCTATTCTGTCCATCTCCCAGGGCAGCATTCTGCCATTTGGTGTTTATCTCCGCGAGCCCACCAGAAAACCTATGCATATCTGGCGTTGACCCTGCCATTGGATTTCATACTATTTCCCCTGGGCTTTCATTTCCCATACGGACGGCAACCCGCCCACTTGGCTGGCACATCTACTACGATGCCAACGCGGACGATCCACGCTCTAGTGAAGTTCATTTCATGCGAAAGGTTTTCAAAGTTGTTCGGCAGCTTCGCACTGGTCTCAACCCTGGGGTCATATCGAATTTAAGACTGTTTCTTGATCAAGGGTATGGATGCCAGTTCGAATCCGCCATGGAGGTCTCCCACTTGGCACAATTACGGCCAGGGGAGACTTGGATTCTCAAGATGAAAATTGGTGTGCCCATAGAGTTCTACCAGAAAACCCAATTCACTGGACATCCCATGCTCGAAGATATAATCAGTGAGATCGACAGTGTTCTGAAGGTCTATTCCTCCGGGCCGACAGCCCAGCATGTTCTTAGTGCCCGTCTCGAGTATCAACACTCATTGCTCCCAACATCGCATGCTATTTGTTTGGAAACCCATTGCACCATCTCGCACACTCCAGGGGTACCGTTGGGTCCTTCCGGCGATGATCATCAGAATCCGAGGTTAGCTTCTTACGAATTGGACGATGAAGCTATCAGCATTAGCTTGGGATCCGCAAGCGAAAGCAGTTGAAACCTGGAAATTTTTGAGTGTGCTTTTTTGGAGGACCACGGAACTATCTTTATCTGCACTGTGCCTGACTTGCTCCTAGCAGGCTTGAAGTATGTTTTATATCTGACTGCATAAGACGGCTCTTTGTTTCTAATGAAGCTTAATTTCTCGTGGAATACCGTAACTCATGCTATGTAGTCGAAACATGGTTCTACAACCTACGCTGGAACTTCAGTCTCTCGTACGGAATAGATATTCATGTTTTCACGATGCAGTATGGTCCATCATAAAAATGTGAACACAATGATCAGTCTTACCAAAATCGACGGACATAATGTATCAAATGTGAGGATAGACATTTCCCGCCCTCCGCCATGTTTCCTTGATCAAATCTGCACATTTCTCTCCGATACCGTAAGCCGGCATCTGGGTATGTCCTCCATGCAACGTGGGCATAGTACTACAATCAGCAACTCGCAACCCCAACACCCCTCTTACTTGCAATTTCTCATCCAGCACGGCCATGGGATTATCATTCTTTCCCATAGCGCAGGTGCCTGCGGCATGGTAACCTGGGGACAAGATGTCAGCAAAGCAGCCCATGAGTAATTCCAATATCTCGTCAACTCACAAGTAGTCGCGTGCTCCTTCACATAAGGAACCCACTCCTCCCTCGTATTGTAAGTATGATGCTTCAAATTCGGCGGCCAAGACCCCTTCACGATATCCTTCGTCCCAGCACCCTGCATAACCACCTCATTTCCAAACCGACACGCCTCGCTCAACACCAGCAGATCTAGTGGGTCGGCCAAATAGTTACAATCAACAACCGGGTTTTCCATTGGATCCGCTGATTTCAACACCACCGTGCCGCGGGATCTAGGCGCGAAAAGCTCTGCAATCATGGAGAATGCGTACTGGTTGTTAATGGGGGGCTGGTCATATTGCTTCGGACCGCCGTAACACTCTGTGGTAAAGAACTCGATATTTGGTTGCTGCGGTGTTAGACCCATGGGGTCACGCCCTGGTTGGCGAGCAGCATTCTTCCAGAGAGGCTCGTCTTTCAGGCGGTCATCGAGTCGGGCGAAGGCGAAACTACCGAATGGGAAGGTAGATAGGAAGCCTGTTTTCTTCTCTTTCCATTCTGCGTAGGTTTTATCGAAATTGTTGTCGTGGTAGACGTGGTGATCGTTTGTGAGGCCCTTCTTTTCAGTCTCGTAGAACATGAATACGATCTATAGTGTCGAACGTTAGTTTCATTCGTCGTGGTTTGAATTGACTTTTGTGAAATGCTGACCAGATGATCCATCAGGTTCTTGCCTACGCCTGGTAGGTCAACCGTGCATGGAATGTTGTGCTGCTCTAGCTCCACCCTAGGACCAATGCCAGACCGAAGCAGGATTGCGGGACTGCAATAGGCGCCTCCGGAGATGATGATCTCCTTTCGGGCATGGTATATCTGGGAGCCTCCATTTGAGCTCTTTGTAACCACACCAGAAGCGCGAGTTTTGCTACCCTGCTTGCTAAACGTAATCTTGTCGACTGTGGCGTCGGTAATGATGGTGATGTTCTGGCGGTGGTTCTTGTTCGTCACGAAGTCGGCACTGGTTGTGCGGAGACCTTGATACACCGTGCGAGGGACATGGCCACAACCCTGTGCAACATCGCCGGTGCTGAACATGTCGTGGTGCAAAGGCATACCTTGGGAGACATACGATTCCATCAGGAGCTGGGAGATGGGCGCCAGATCATGCGGCTCAGTGTGAAGGGGTCCGGAGTGTCCATGGCTCTCTAGATCAGCTTGGAACCATTCCTTTGGGTGGAATGTTTCCGACTGCTCATATAGTCAGTATCAGCACCAGACCCAAGCATAACGGTATCTACCTTTCGCATATATTGGAAAAACTCCTCTCCGCTCCACCCATCTAGTTCCCAGTCATCGTAGTCCTGCTTGCTTCCACGAATGCAAAGTGTACCATTACAGCCACTAGATCCTCCGAGGAAGCGGCCACGGCTGAGCTTCACTTTGCGGTTATCAACTCCCGCCATAGGAGGGGTGACGATGTTCCAGTCAGTCTCAGCATCGAGATTGTTTGACCATCTGATCTATTAGAAAAAAGAACACAGCAACCGGAACTTAGTGACTCACCCGCCAGCCATATGGACATTCTCCAAATCTCTATTATGTTGCCCGGCTTCAAGCAACAGTATTTTGACATCCGGATTCTCGGCTAGACGACCAGCAACCACACACCCAGATGTTCCTCCTCTGGCTTACGGTTAGCAGAAACATAAAATTGCATTTTAGGTCCCCTATCTTACCCGCAGATAATATAATCGAAAGTATCACTCCCCGCAGCCATGGTGAAATATACCAGATTCACAAAAAGACGATGGTTAGTGAACGGTTATCGAAAGGAAACATCGAGATCGTCGGCCACTTACACATTTAAGAATGGCGGGGATGCGGGAACTAATTCCGCATTTGTTATACAACGCTGCATGGCCGAGGGTTAGGGTGGGATAACTCTAGCTCATTTGTCTGAAGTTGGAGATAGGCCCGTTCACGCGCATTAGAATGCTCAAATTGACACCGGGCTCTTCTTGTTTAGTATTTCATTGATTTAATTTGGAAGGCCAAGGGGGCCAGGGAACCATTCAGAGTGCATTTCTTGTGACAGGAGCGGAACTCAAGTGCATTTTCCATCCGAGGCTGTCCTGCTAAACCTTTACAGTACTACCTAGGTACCGCAAAGGTTTCTGTACCGCCACCGCATCGAATATCTTACCTAGGCCCCTCCCTAGGCATTTCCTTCTCTTGAACCCAGTAAATATAACCTCATTGTCTGGCTTTTGAATAACTACCTACCTGGTATATTTCGAATTACTCATCTATACTCCTCTATCAAGTGTAGTGTGTGGATCAACTAGAATCCGTTGGGGAGTGTACCCGTAGATCTTCAGCGGTGAACAAAGGACCTGCTATTCCACAGTGGCATCCATGTCTAACTCTTTAAATAATCGTGCCAGCGCACCCATACCGGGTGGTATGGGTGCGCCCCACTCCTTGATAATTTATCACTCCTTGATAATTTTTCTCATCTCCATCTTCCTATACAATTTACAATTTACTACTACGCCACGGTGCTCAATAAAATCCCAAAAATGGAAATTGAAATTTCAAAGGCAATCAAGGCCTACTATCCAAGAGATAGGCCTAAAATCGCCCCCCTGGCCCGTGAATTCGGGGTTCCCTATCAATAGCTACGCAATCACATCTAGGGTTCATCTGATTTTTCTACTATTGCTAGCCGCAAAAAAACCCTAGATCCAATTTAAGAAAAGGCACTGATTTCTTAGATCCGTACTCTACATAATGCATCAATCTGCCCCCTAGCCAGCCTAATCACACAAAGTGTAAATCTCATTTTACAATATACTAGTTCGGATCAGTAGGTTAGCAAATTATAAGTATATCAATTCATTAAAAGGCTACTCTCTAATATAGCCTATATCAATCTAAAACTAGCTAAAAAAGCAAGGATTACAGAAGCATTTAAACGGCTTATAGATAGAAGTAATCTCATGATACAGGAGCTTACATTATACCGTGCTGATCTAAAAAAGACTCACACATCAATAAAAAAGGCCTCAATTCTATCAAGCCGAAAGAAGATTCTTAGGGCAGATAGGATTGCTCTCTCACCAGCCAATGCTAATCAGCGGATTGTAAAAAGGCAGGATGCTGATGCAAAGAAGGCGGCGCGGGAATATGAAAAGGAAGCTAAGGAAAGGGAGGCCCAGCGACTCGCTGAATTGGAAAGGGATAGGCTTGATGCTATATATGAGGCTAGTATAAAACCTAGAAATTCAGGCTATGTATGGTAGAATTAAAAATATCATTTTGTGGATTGAAATAATGAAGTTTAAAAGCAGGCGTTGATTCCAAAATTATCAAGGAGTGATAAATTATCAAGGAGTGGGGCGCACCCATAACCCATACTCGGTTATGGGTGCGCTGGCACGATTATACAATCTAATTTGCTCTGATATATGAAGTATAGAGTATATGCTTGGTATATAAACTATACCAGCAGAGATCTACACCGGGATATATCCATGCACTTCGATTCTGGCATACCTGGAAAAGCGTAATATTTCTACTCTTCTAGTCCACGGGCAAGACCTCCAATTTCTTATTCATCCACTGCCATGCTACTGTGATGACGAGAAATTAGCTAGAGTAGGGGCTGTTTCCTCAGTCGCTTTCGCACTCCCTACTGGGTTCCCATCATCATCAAATTCGGCCCATTGAAAAAAAGAACACCCTTCCTTCCCCGGTGCAAACCCAGCATAGCACATCCACATATACTTTCCTCGAGTTTCATGGCTTCGTTGCGCACATCGGAGAATTGTATGTTCACCGCACTTGCACCGCGGAGTAAAACGTGGGTGGAGAGTATCACGATACCAGCGATACGTGATATTGATGCGTCGGTTTCCGGAAATTGGATGTGGAGAAATAGTTTGGGCTGGACTGATAGAGTGTTTCCACTCTTCTTGCATCTCTGCGTGCATGATGAGAAGAGAATTGTGAGGGAGGTGGATAGAGATTTGGCCCTGGGTGCCCACATGCGTACTCGATGCAGCTTGGTCTTGCATAGATCTTGAAACTGGACTAGTTTCGCTGCCACCTGGATGTTCTTGGATGCTCTCATCATCGTGGGCTACTCTCCGGCGGACCCGGAATTCACGGGCGACACCGAGGCTCAAGCTTCCTATCACCGGATGGGGTCCGATGTAGGTAAGTTCGTCTGAATGATATCCCACACTTTCAGTTGGCCCATCATAACAGTTCACGAACGCTGCGTTGGGCCGCCATTCTTTTGGCGACTGATATTGCAACTTCTTCCCACCTGGATAGACGTCTCTAATGCGTTTTTGGATCTCTTCATTAACTACCCTTTGTACCTGACGTGACACCGATCGTAGGTGCGGTGTCGCCTGGCGCACATTTGATCGATATGTGCCCCCATAAGTGTATTCTGAGGTTTGTTGTCGATGCTCCTCGGGAGTGGAGACATACACAGCATGAGTGTGAGGACTCTGGACAGTGCGGTTGAAGAGCTGGAAGTCGTAGCGAGAAAATTGCTTTGACTCATCCAATAATTCACGCAGAAGAGCATTTGCTTCTTTGGCTGGCAAGAAATTGTGAACAATTGTACAGGGTGTATACGCTGCGATGTCCTCAGGTGAGTACAGATGTAATGTCTTGCCCTTCTTTGGAGGTGCAAGCTTTCTCCTGCTCGAACTTTCATTGATTGGTTTTACGCTTCCATCTTCCGTGGTTGTGAAGACGTGTGAGGAGAGAGATGTCTGCATGGCGAGTGATGACCCAGCCATAGCGCGCTTTTTGCCCACTATGGTCTTCGTTGCAGACACTCTTTCAGAAAGCAGTGTTGAAGCATCTTCGACAGAACCTTCACAGGATACCAGAATTTCCAATAGCTCATCTTGTTTGAAAGCCGGAAACAGTGATAGCAGTATTGCTAGCTTGATATCAGTGGAGTCCTCTGGTGGAAATGAAGGCTCTTCATTTGGAATTGGCTCCTCATTTGCATTAGTGAGGCGAGGACGCTTTCGAGATGTAAATGCGTCCATTATCATTGCCTTTTCGTTCTTTTGGAATTCTTAGATGGATGACTGGGCTTCCAACGGAGGGATGATTGATAAGCTGCAGGAACCATCTGAGCACATGATTGCTGTCGAAGTGGCCAATCAGATTACTGTGTTGTACATCCAGGGCGATGCATTCAGACCATCGATTGCTATAGATACACATTGCTCCTATCACTTTTTTAAAAGAACTATTTTCTAGAATAGTCTCAGTGAATGAGTCGCCAGCAACATTGAGAATTGCTATCAAGAGGGGTTTATTTTGGCCACAATTCCTCTAAAACCCAATGGGAAAAGAGATACTCTATAGATCTTAGAGACGCGCCGAATTGAACAAAAAGACGTGAATTTATTTCTGACCATGGTATATAAGTACAGCCTATGTGCTCCATTTGCCTTCACCCAGATACACTTGTCCCTCGCGATGATATTCCACCAGACATTTCATTCGCCGAAGTCCGTCAAAGACTTCTACCAGCGCGTCAAGGGCCACCATAGTCCATCCATGATATACCCCACGGCACTCCATCATACGATTAGGACCTTCCATGTTCACATCACCAATATGCGGGCGATCGCTGCACCTCGAATCCGGATAATTTTCCTCCACCACCTTCACCCAACATCCACCCAGATCTGCATCTCCCTCAACCATCGAGGCAAGGTCCAGAACGCGTTTTAGATTTGAGAATGCTCCATCATCCAGCATTAAGCAGATTCGCAGTCTACTCGGGAGCTCTGTTTCTGGAATTCCGAGTGACACTTTGAAATCATGAAACACTTGTCGGATAGCTTCCTCGTCCATATCAGCGTATTCAGCTCGCGCGTTGAATATTCTGGAAGAGTAAGTTGCTATGAGCATTTCTGCTTGCTCATCGGAGCCAATCAGAGTCCTGCGTAAGGATCGATTCACGGCATCATTAAGACAGCGTAGGAATACAGGAAAGAGCCGCTTGGTTTCGGGGGCATAGGACGTGCGATAAACAATAGGTCCCCACGTTTGGGTAAGATAATCACGCTCCCGACCTTGGGGCAAGGATCTGAGGCCAGGGGATGCTCCGAGTCTGTAGACTTCTTCTTTGAGGAATAGACTTGCTGGCGATATATTGTGGTTTGGAATTGACATTGGCTTGTGATGTCCCAATGTGGGAGGGATCTGATTATCGGAGCGCTGTGAGACTAGCATCGTGATGTTGGTATTATGCCTTTATCCTAGAGAAACAGTAAATTTGACCAAAGTTGGGAGGATTCAACTGAAAATGAATTAAGACCAATCGTGGCGTCATTTCCACATTTTGTAAAGCTTTTGAGGCAAAGTATCCCTAGGTGGCTCAATTGATATCTGAGTAATATGATTGGCCGCAATTGATTCTGTAGTATAATCTATGCCTATTTGGTAAAGGATCGAGGGTCTAGAAGGCTTTCTTCGTCCTGTTGCACTTAGGGCTGGGTGCAGCTATAGATGCAGCACCATGACGTCAATGATATTGGCCACTATCTACTTCAGTCTCGGGGTATAAGTATGCCAATATATATATCACCAGAGATCAAAGTGGTGGCTTTACCCTTTGTACACAAGGAGCAAAATCACGGTGAAAAGCCTTACATTAAGCAAAAATATATTCATGGAGGCCGTTACTAGTACCCGGTTATGGTGCTGTGCCACTCATAAGAATAGAATAATCGGGGAATGAAGATCCTCAGTCAATCAAGTTCAGTCAATTTTGATTTAAAACGAGTAACAGGTGTACATAAACCGATATCGAGCTCAGAGCGAATGTGAAAGGTAGCCGTGCCTGGAAGGCCAAGAAGGACCTCGGCCCAGTTGATCCCCGCAGTCCCGAGATCGTACGCCGCAATTTAACTGAGCATCACCGCGATTGTTGAAGTGAACCATTTTGATACCCTAGCTTGCTTGCAGATCTGCTTTTGGTTTCGTTTCTCCCCTTTCTTTCGCCTCCCCTGTGCGACCGGCGCGATTCGATCAGTTTCCCATCATGCTCCACTATCGCACACAAGGATACAACGGTTGCGCTGTCAAATACTCTCCATTCTTTGACAACCGACTAGCTGTTGCAAGCTCGGCTAATTTTGGACTTGTTGGCAATGGCCGCCTACACATTCTGGAGCTGACAGCGAATGGAATTCAACCCTTAAAATGGTAGGTTGGATTATTGCAAAGCCCCGCGGTGGCGCGTCTATCAGTCGGCAATGCGAAAGGAAAGCTGACCACTTGGCTACTTTGCGACCTCTAGGTTCACGACACAAGACTCACTATATGATCTCGCCTGGTCCGAACTCCACGAGAACCAAGTCCTCGCCGCATCAGGTGATGGCAGCATCAAACTATTCGACTGCACAGCGAACGACTTCCCAATCTCAAATTGGAAGGAGCACGCACGAGAAGTCTTCAGCGTAAACTGGAACCCAGTTGCAAAGGATCGCTTCTGCTCAAGTAGCTGGGATGGCACCGTCCGCGTCTGGTCGCCTCATCGCCCGCAGTCCCTCCTCACCCTCCCAACCCATAGCTGCACCTACTCCGCATCATTCTGCCCACACAATCCCGACCTCATCTCGTGTGTGACTTCAGACTCATACGTGCGAGTTTTCGATCTCCGCACTCCGGCCTCCGCTTCCAACCACCTCGTCACCCAGATCCCCATCCACGCCGCTCCTTCTGCCCCTGCGATCCCTGGTCAACCAGGCGGTCCAGCCCCGCCTGCTGAAGCCCTCACCCACGATTGGAACAAGTATCGTCCCACTGTTCTTGCCACAGCGGGCGTTGACCGTGCTATTCGGACGTTCGATATTCGAGCTCCGCAACAAGGGCCACTTGCTACGATGCTTGGACATGAATATGCTGTCCGGAAAGTGGCTTGGTCGCCGCATCTTTCTAATGTTCTTTTAAGTGCTAGCTACGATATGACGTGTCGCGTGTGGAGTGACCGGTCAGATGCAGGCCCGGCTGGGGATATGGATATGATGCGCGCTGGTCCCGGCGGTCCAGTGGTTGGCGCGGAACTGGGACGCATGGGTAGACATACTGAGTTTGTGACGGGTGTGGACTGGTGTCTATTTGGAAGTGAGGGTTGGTGTGCTAGTGTTGGCTGGGATGAGAGTCTATATGTGTGGGATGTAAGGGCTTCAATGGCATAGAATGGATATTTGAAATACTGTCCAATTATATATGACTCTGGCAGGACCCAGACTTCATTTTAGCGTATGATCTGAGAAAAATGAGAATGTTGGAAACTCGTTGAAAACCCCTATGAGATCTATAGCACTCGACACTGATGTCTAGTCAAGGCAGATCGTAACAAACTACCCAATTATTTGCGCAAGCTGAAAAAGGTAATGATCATTTTATTTCGTAAGTCTATATGCCAGAATGACTAAAGACCCCATGCATAATGCGACACAAAACGCAAATGCATCGCGGTCTTCTGATCTCTCGGCCTGATGCTGGAGCGTTTTATTTGCATTCTGCGGAGACCCAGAGCCTGGAAAACAACAGGTGATCCCGAATCGGGCGCATGAAACCAAATCAAACCAAGAGATTTCGCTCTTGTGAACACCAACCATGAAGGGTATTTGATAGCAAGAAGGCTTTTTCAGATCCTGGTCCAGCGTAGCAATATCATTGTATTACCCACAACTTCCCAGCAATCCACACGCCTGGATGCCTGTGATCCAAAGATCAACCAATTTATTTGCCGCCAAGTCTGCCCTCAACCTTCTTGCGCTCGCTTTCCCGAAGAGCGGCGATCTCTTCCTTGGTCGAGTTGACCGCGGCATGAACCTGGTTGAATGGGTTCTCCTCGCTCTTCTCGAATTCCTTTCTGCAAAGGTCCATGCGCTGGTTTCGACGCAGGCCAGGGTTTTCCTGTTCAATCTCTGGCAAGCGTCTCTCCTCGAATGCAGCATATGCAGCCTTGAATCGTCGCTCGGGGTGTCGGTCGATCTTTGAGGTATCCTTCGAAGTCAGAGACAGGGCGTCCAGTGCATTATCGATACCGGAGGCACTGAGAGCAGATCCCTTCTTGCTTGAGGGAGTGTCGTCCAGTTGTGACAGGTCGAGACCACGAGTCTTCTTTTGTGCAGTCTTTGCGTTCGCGCCCTTGGCCTTGGCTGGTTGAGAGGCTTCTTCCTCCTTCAGCATGGCATCGCGCTCTGCCTTCTTGCGGGCAGCTTCAGCTTTCTTGGCCTCGGCATCTTCTCTAAAATCATTAAATAGTGGTTAGTCCAATACTCATGGATCGCTCTTTTTGAGAAATTTGGCGGATCATGTTCGCATACTTCTTAGCATTGCTCTTGGATCCCTTTGCCCACTGCTTATCATCCTCAGCGGCCTTTCTCTGATCTTCGGCTGCTTTTTTCGATGCTGCGGCGTCCGCTTTCTGGAAAACAGTGTTAATTTTTATCCAAATGATCTCATCCTATGAGGAATGTGGCAATAATAGCGGGGGCGGGGTAAAAAAAAACATACACGAGCGTTTCCGGCAGCCTTCTTTGAGTTTTCGCCTGCTGCTTTCTTGCCTCCCATGGTGAAGTATGATAACCAAGCTAACGCTGGACAAAATCTGAAGAATGGACGTAAGAAGCAAAAAGGTGGAATGGAGCCTCTTCTATATGATCCGATCCGCGGGACCAATATGCCGACTCCGATGAAGGCGGTGACGATATACTCTACATGGTCCGTGCATTGGGATCGATGCCTCGAGAAGTTGGCAGATTTCCCCAGTATTTCTAATCTCCTATCTTACCTAACTACCTACCGCGAAGCTGCCTGTCTTCTTTCGGCCTGTTTGATGATATGGCCTCAGTATAGCTCGCGCCCCTGGGTCAATATCAGTACGATTCAATTTTATTTGGAATTTCTTGGTTCCGAGCCTACATTCCGGTGACTTACTATTACAAGCGGTGTTTCTCTCCCTACTATGACCTGATAGCCTGTCGCAATGACCTTGTTTTTGCGCTTTCTACAGGCATTTGCCTTGCTGCTTCTTGCCAGCGCAGCTGTTGCTGAACACACTTCAAATTGGGCGGTTCTTGTCTCTACATCCCGTTTCTGGTTCAATTACCGTCACCTCGCCAATGTCCTCTCCCTCTACCGAACTGTGAAACGTCTGGGCATCCCCGATTCACAAATTATCCTCATGCTCCCCGATGACATGGCCTGTAACCCCCGAAATGCTTTCCCCGGTACCGTCTACAGTAACGCAGATCGTGCCGTCGATCTATATGGTGACAACATCGAGGTGGACTACAGGGGTTACGAAGTGACCGTGGAGAACTTCATCCGACTCTTGACCGACCGGCTCGATGAAGATGTGCCACGTAGCAAACGCCTCGGATCCGATGCCGGTAGCAATGTGTTGGTTTACATGACCGGGCACGGAGGCGATCAATTCCTGAAGTTCCAGGACGCCGAAGAGATCGGCGCGTGGGATCTCGCGGACGCTTTTGGACAGATGTGGGAGAAGAAACGCTACCATGAACTGCTCTTCATGATCGATACTTGCCAGGCTAATACGATGTATACTCACTTCTATTCACCTAACATCGTGGCAACTGGCTCAAGTGAAATCGACCAGTCTTCCTACTCCCACCACGCAGACAACGACGTTGGCGTCGCGGTCATCGATCGCTGGACTTACTATGTGCTCGAATTCCTCGAGACCCAGGTAACGAGTGTCACTTCAAAACTGAATTTAGGAGATTTGTTCGATTCCTATGACGAATCAAAAATTCACTCTCAACCTGGCGTTCGCTGGGATCTGTTCCCTGGAGGCGAGCAAGACGGCCGTCTGCGGACTGTGGTGGACTTCTTCGGCAATGTTCAAAATGTGGAAGTTGAGAATGCGAATGCAACCGAGCCTGGTTCCCTCAAGGAAGATTTGGCTGAGATCGCACGTCTTGTGGAGAGGTGGCAGAAACGCGATGAAGAATACTCTGCCATCCTTGATAATTCCGCTCGAAATACCACTGATGACTCCCATTCTTCATCTGTGTACCTGAAGCCAAAGAGCACTGTGGGCCCGACCAAAATGGCCGACGACAGCAGCTGGGGCAAGCGTCTTGTCGGCCTCTCGGTCGTTGGTGCCTGCACTGCTATCTGGGTGGCTGGGTCGATTTTGGGTAGCACGTCTGTTTAATCGTCCTCCACATTACATCGAGACTTTTCTTCGCATGGACTTCGATTTCCTCTCTGGGATCTGAGGCCATAGTGGAGAAGTTTCTTTGGCATTTTCCTGGCGCATGGAGTTCCTGCTATTTTCGATTTTGAATGATACCTATCCTCTGTCCAAACCATTGCGTGCTGTGCATCCCGCTGTTCTCTTTTCCAAATATCCAATTCTCTGCGAAACTTCCTTCTTGTTGTCTAATTCTAGTTGTGAAGAGGAGCCATAAACAGGATTCCTGCGCCTTTTGCACTTATGTCGCAGAGGTCATCTAGAAGATCCGTTACCTCCAGTTGTGTTAGGTATCTACATCGGTACTGCAACCTTGTGCATCCCGTCTTCGACATATAGTTTTTGTTTCTCCTTTTTGCATGGAGCCTAAACGAGATCACTGCCTATGGATGGGCACCTCTCAACAATTGCGCGCGCTTTGGTGCTTCCATCACAGCGCGCATCCATGTACCAACGTGCAGCCGGGCTTCAGGCTCTGTTGCTTCTCCCATTGCCCACTCCTGTTCCACCCTCGCTGGCGCCTGATCCCGTATGCGCAGTCCGGTCCTGCACTTTCTGAGGCCTACGGTGTTCCATGTTCTCACACTTCCTCACAGTATAAACCCCCCCCCCTCCATTTCCCCTCCTTTCCACATCATCCTGAGGCCCCTGATACTTGATCTTCGACCCTTTCATGCCCTATCATACTGTGTGTAATCTTGATCTCCCTCTATCCTCGCCCTTTCTGACGGTCGGACGGTCTGAACTTTCGGTATTTGATGTCAATCCCATCATCACTAGATGTGGAGAGGCGTGCCAATCCTGTTTCCCCTCCTCCTGGTACCAGTCAATAGAATTCTGCTCCCGGTGTCTATCATTGGCGGAGCATGCATAGTTCCATCCAGTCAATTAACATTTGTGATGTATACATCGAGGCGAGCTCGGGATCTTGCATATTCTCTCAATAAATATCCAGTTTGATAATTCGTTGGAGCAGAGTGACTTGTGTGTTCTAAAGAAATCGTGCTTTATCAAATCAATTTAGACTCACGGAACCTTGCGCGTTCAAATGGAAAATGGAAATCACCAAGGCCGCCCAGTTTCGAAGATCTATAGAGTAATTTCAGGATTCACCGAAATATGAAGTCCGATATCCAGTTAGATTGAGAAGAAATCATAAAATAAGCGGAGCAATTACTGGGTGTCGAGGTGATGAAGAGGTATGGAATTTCGGCACGTGCCTTCGACGCGTCGCGCTTGTCCACTTCCCCGGCGCTATGAGAGTCTCACTGCAAGGGCTTTCTCCCCCAATATCGCTTACATCAATTCGCCTTTCTGAGTTTATTCTTACAAGCTCTCTTTCTTCATGAGCTGTCGCATGAGTATCTGGAAATTTTAAGCTGGCCATGTATCTCCCTCGGCAGCTCATCTCACACCTCTACCTACAACTCCTCCGATCTCACCACCCACTTTCTCCACCAGTCTTGATTCTCGTGGCATTAGAGCCAGACGCGCTATGTGCATGCCGGATCCTCACCGCATTGTTAAAACGCGACTATATCCCTCATAAAATCCAACCCGTGGCCGGATATGGCGACCTGTCGCGTGCGGGGGAAGAGCTGGTCCGCCCTATGCAGACGACCAATGGCGGCAGCGGAGGTGTGGTCATTTGTCTCGGCGTAGGGGGCTTGGTCGATTTGGGCGAGGTGCTGTCCCTGACGAACCCCGAAGACGAAGAAGAAGATATGGGAGGGGTGGAGATCTGGGTGTTCGACGCGCGACGGCCGTGGAACCTGGGGAATGTCTTTGGTGGTCAACCTGGCATGGATCGGGTCATGGATGAAATAGATGCAAATGCGCGACGGCGAGGGCGCGGTGTGGATAAAGGGTGCATCACTTCTGCATACACGTCGAAGAATGGTGGCATTGTCGTGTATGACGACGGAGATATCGAGGAAGACCTGCACAGTGAACGAGAAGCATACTACGCGTTACTGGAGATGCCAGAGGTAGACGATGACGATGACGACGCGAGTGATGTTGACTCGGAGGACGAAATCCAACCAGGGACAAAAAAGCGCAAATCCTGGTCAGGGCGCGAGGATGACGAGGATTCAGAAGATGATGAGCCGCCCCACCAACGAAGAAGAAGCAATTCAGTATGTTGCATTCGATTTTATGAGTCGACAATGAACTAACGTATGATACAGGGCTCCTCTATAGCCTCCTCTCCATCCCGACGCAAGAAAACTGGAATCAATTCCTCGAACTCGTCACGATCTGTCACGCCGACGACTGACTCGCCATCACCAGCCGAGGTGAAGCAACCTTCGGCGCGGTCATTAAAGAAACGTTTACTTAATCTCAAGCGACGACACGATTCTGTTTTACAAGCCTACTATTCGTCTGGAACATCATACTCCGAACCCATTTCGTCCCTAGTCTATTCTTTGGCATCTGAGCTCGGACGAGATGATAATGACCTATTATGGCTCGCTATTGTCGGTGTGTCTAGTCTGGAACTCAGTGGTCGAACAATGACCGGAGTAGGAATTTCGAACACATCGGAATCTGGAGGCTCAGCAGGCTGGGGTGGCCAACGTGGTGAACATGTCCGACAAATTCTTCGCGATGAGGTGCATCGTTTGAACCCGCCTGATCCTCAAGAAGCAAACCGCGATATCCGAGGTGAGATCAACGGTGTCATTCCAACAACCGCAAGATCACCTACCGACACGTCAATTCGTATTTCTCCTGAACCACGGTTTCTCCTCGTTCGGCACTGGTCACTGTACGAAAGTATGCTACACAGCCCTTACCTTGCTCCAAGGCTACATGTCTGGACTGAGAATGGCCGCAAGCGACTCCATAAATTCCTAGCCAAGATGGGAATCAGCTTGACTCAGTGCCACCAATACTATACACACATGGACATGGAATTGAAACGTGCGCTCCGGGGGCGCCTACTCAGGTACGCCCCAATGTATGGCCTGGATGGCCTGGTGCCCGCAGAAGGAACTGGGAGTGCTAGTGCTCGTGAGGGCTGGGGTTTCGTGCGTTGCTGGGGCTGGAAGGCATGTCTGTCTGCCACAGATGTGGGTGTCATCGTGGGTGCAATGCTAGAGGTTGGGCCACATGAGCCTTTAGCTTCGTGGGACGCCAAACGTCTGCCGCATGCACGCGATGGTACAGAAACTGACGGAATCTCGAATGAATCTGACTTGCCTAGTCTTCTAACCCGGTTCTGGAGTGCCTACGACGCCCTCTCATTGACATCAGAATCACCCACGCTTCTTCTAGAGTCTCTCCCTCTAGCCCAGCATCTACACCGTGCTATTCTTCGCACTGGTACCTCCTTGCTCTCGAAGCATCAAATTCGTCACCTTCGGGCTTTCCGCATTGCCGTTGTCAAAGACGGGCCCGATGTCAAACTGTTCACAAACCCTGGGGCCTTGACGAAACTAGCTCTATGGATTGCTGAGGCTATTCGAGTTCAAGAAAAAGAGCGTGGCGACTCAGTCAAGATCGGGCGCAAGCGGGCAGCTGGAACTCCTCTTGTCCTTGCTGGTCTTGATGAAGACCGCGATCTTTACGTGGTCGTTGGTACTGGTGGCGGCGGTGGTGTCGTCGACTTTGCCGCCATGTCCAAGCGTCAGGAGGAACGCAAGAAAAAGAAAGAGGCCAAGGAAAAGAAACAGAAAGAGCGATCGGAGCGTCGAGCCAAGCGAGCCGCGGAACGTGCTGAGCGAGAAGATGGAACTGGCGCTGAAGACGAAGAGTCGGAAGAATCCGAGTCCTCATCCGAATCGGAATCTGAGGACGAGGAAGATCCGCGCGGAAAGAAACATCTTCTTCGCAACCGGTTCGGTATTGCCTTCCAGGAGGTGGTTCAAGAGACAAACGCCCGTGTCCGCATTGACAGCTTCGAACACTGTGTTGTCGAGGTTCAAAAGGATGACCTTGGTGGCTTCCTCGAATCATTAAGTTTCCGCAGTGTGGTGGGCTAACTCCTCTACGAACAATTCACGCAGTCTACGACCTGTCACCTTTTTTACTGTTCACTTTTCATGCATGGGATGGCTTTGGGGGATATCTGGGAGGGGAAGATAGTGGACTTTGAAACCGGCTATATGCATAATGACCTGTTGCATGGCTTTTACGGCTTTTTGCAAGCATTGCCCTTCTTGCATCTGTCTCCGATGGCGTTTATGGTGTTTCGTGTTTCTCTATCTGAGACATGTCTGATTCTATCTAGTGACAAGTCCATAGTTTTGCATCGAATCTATGCATTTTCGGCCTTTGTCCGAGAGCTCCCCGCATATCCCCGCTTGTTGATCTCTCAACTTAGTAGCCTTCCGTTGGTCTGACAAGATTTGACCTCTCCAATTACCAGGTTAAAAAGGAACACCCAATTGCTGAAAATGTCACGGTTGGAATACCACGTCCTCCCCCGCGAGAGCACTCTCGCCAATCTCCCTGCGGAGTATCCCATCGACACGCAAGAGCACATAACCAAACTGCTTACAGAAACCCCAATCAACCGGCTTGTGGTGCTAGACGATGATCCAACTGGCACACAAACCTGCCATGATATTTCTGTTCTAACAGTCTGGGATGTCCCGACGCTAACAGCCGAGTTCCAATCCACAAAGCCAGGCTTTTTCATCCTAACCAACTCGCGCGCCCTCCCACCAACAGAAGCAAAGAAACTAATCCATGAGATATGCACAAACATCGCCCAAGTCGCCAAGATAACAAACCAAACCATCGACATCGTCCTCCGTGGCGATAGCACATTGCGCGGCCACTTCCCTCTAGAGCCTGACGTCGCGCAGTCGATCTTTGGCCCAGCAGACGCCCTCGTGCTTGCTCCCTTCTTCTTCCAGGGCGGACGGTTCACAATTGACGACGTGCATTACGTGGTCGAAGGCGACAGCCTTGTCCCAGCCGGTGCAACACAGTTCGCGAAAGACGCCACATTCGGCTACAAGAGCTCCAACCTCCGAGACTATGTAGCCGAGAAGGCGCCTGGGCGGTTCAATCCGGACCAAATTTGCTCAGTGACAATTGAGGAGATCCGCACCGGCGGCCCGCAGGCAGTCTGCGAGAAACTGCTCGCTGTACCTGTTGGCGGAGTAATCATCGTCAACGCGGCAGCGGAGTCAGACATGCATGTTTTCGTTGCGGGATTACTGCTCGGTATGTGAAACAAAGCCGTACGTGGACTGAATTACATCGGCTGACGAACCCAGCCGAATCGAAAGGCAGGCACTTTCTCTCTCGTACCGGCGCGGCCTTCGTCTCGACTAGACTTGGGATCCGTTCCAAAGCGCCTATCTCCGCAGCTGAGCTTCGTCTCCCTTCGCCCCGCCAAACGGGTGGACTGATCATCGCCGGATCATATGTCCCCAAGACTACCGCTCAGCTGAAAGTGTTGACGGACCGGCGCGGGGCGACGGGTCAGCTTGCTGTCATTGAACTGAAAGTCGATGAGCTTATTGCGTCGGCGGAGACTGCGGCGCAGGCTGTGCGGTATGCTGTTCAGGAGACGGAATCTCATTTGAGGGCCGGGATGGATACGCTCGTTATGACGAGTCGCACGCTTGTGACTGGTGATGATGAGTTGTCGTCGCTGAGGATTGGGTCTGTGGTTGCCGAGGCGTTGGTTGGTGTTTTGCGGCAGATTGAGGTGTCGCCTCGGTTTATTATTGCTAAGGTATGGGTTCTGAGATCAATCTCATGGCTCTCATATGCTGCTAGTCAAGGGTTCAGGGCTGACTTCTCTCATAGGGTGGTATTACCTCTTCGGATGCTGCGACCAAGGGCTTAAATGTGAAGCGTGCTACCATTGTTGGCCAGGCCGCACCCGGTGTCCCTCTCTGGCGTTGTCATGAGGAAACCAGTCGCCATCGAGGTGTGCCTTTTGTTGTCTTCCCTGGTAATGTGGGTGGAGAGGAGACACTTTGCGAGTTGGTGGAGGCTTGGAGTTTAAATTGAGCGGGTAGTTGGGATTTTATATGTAGACTAGATTCAAAGATTATGCAAAAACATATACTGTATTGCGCAGTTGAATTGCACCAGCTTGATTAGTAGCAAAAGGATCATCCGAGAATATCTACAGAGTACGCATGTAGATAGAAACGCATTCCTTTATGTGTTCAGAGAAGTCATATCATTCATGAAGGGTTCATACGGCAAGTTCTTCATCCCCACCAGAAGCTCACGCTGATGCCAGCCCGCAGTCCGCGCACATAGTGCCACCACCCAACAGGAATGTAAAGGCACTCGCCCTCATGGAGAACTGTCTCCACATAATCCGCATCCTGAAAGCCGGGCCACCTCTCTTCCCATTGCTCGAATTCAATGGGCGATAACTCGATGGCAGCTAGGTCTACCTTGGAGGTGTTGGACATGTCAATCTCTCTGCGGATTGTTGGCAGAGCACCAGTCACGGGGTCTGGGTCTGCTGTCTCGTCAATCGATGTGACCCATTCACTGCCACGCGGGTGGATCTGAGAGGCAGGTGTGTGCGGCGAATACAGTCGAATATACTTGGTGCCCACAACCTGCGCAAGGATGTTGTGGTGGGGATCATGGTGGAGAGGGGAGATTGTCCACGCGGGCCCAATCCAGGTGTTAATGATCGGATCGCTAGGCATCCCCATATAAGAGCCGCAATCTGAGTTTGACTGGGCTGTATCACAATCATTTGGTGACGTGTCCGACTGGGTATCCTGGAGACATTCATCCCCCGGTGCGTGGGCTTTCGCCGCGCGTTCTCGTTGCTTCTTCTCGTATACTGGTGTCCCCGGATCAGGGCCCGGTGGACTTATATAGCAATAATCGGGCACGCTGATGTCTTTTCGCAACGCGGGGATTTGAGCGAGTAAGTCGTGCTGCGCCATGTATGCTGTCTCTCTGTCGATGTTGGTTGCCTGTTGCTGGGTTTCTGTTCCGGTTGGGGCTAGTTTGCCGTGCCACAGGTGCTTATCCACAAATTCTTTGAACGGCATGATCTTCTGCCCCCAATCCTCATCTGTATACGACCTTCCCAACTCCACGGGGACCAATCTGCGACCTCCGAAAGTCCTCTGCCACCAATAATCACGTGAAGCCCATGGGCGTGTCGAGGTAGCTGGCCAGTGGTCGATAGCATCTGTAATCACCAGCGGTGTGCGCACATTTTCGATATGATGTTCGATGGAATCAAAAGACGGCGCCGACAAACGCGGGATCGGTCGCTCCAAGTGGGGTTTAGGAATCGCATCTGGCGGAAAGAGTGGAGGCGAGAACTTTCTGCGCTTTGACTGAGGATATTCAAAGCTGCCAGTGGTATCGTAGTCGAGCTCGGTGGATTCTGTGGCTGCCTGTAGCGCGGAGAGAAGAGATTCAACAAGCTTCTCGCGGAGCAGGGCCCCAGTCATGATCAAGACTTTATCCAGGATTTCCACAACTTCTGAGAGCCATGGTGCATTTGGTGAGATGTGGGGCTCAGTTACTGCATTCTTGATATCTTGTATGAGTTGTATGATGTCGAGTTGTTGGGTTTCAAATCTGTCTTTGCAGGTCAGGCCGCATCTGGTGAGGATGATGACGCAAGCCTTGACAATAGACGCGTCTGTGTAGAGTCGATGCCAACAAAGCTGCACATCTTTGAATGGGAAAACGTGTAGATTCGAGTTGGCAAGCTCCAACGCTTTCTCGTTCTCGTTGAAGAGGAGGTCTTGAAGGTCCTGAGAGGCTGTGCATTGGAGAATGGGGTCATCAGGGCTCGGTTCGGCGATAACGGACAACGCGTCACTGAGGACGGACGAGAGACCCATAGCTGTAAGACGGAAATAGGAGCCGGAAGAAGACAGGTAAGAGCCAAAAGAGGTGAAACGAAAGAGATGATACCACAAGCTATGCCCAGTGTTATTTCATCTGACTCCAGTTCATTGGAGGTTGATTCTTCCAGAGTGAAGGTTTCCGCGTCGAGAAAAATAATTAATTCAAACTCTCCGTTCAGCAACTTGTCAAATCAATGAAATTGTCGAAAAAAGATATTGAAGCAGATTGACTGATTTAGAATGGTTTTCATCGAACTAGCTTAGGCAAAAATCTGAATTGTTAGGCAGAAGTGAGCATTTCGTAGGAAATAGCCCTAGGTACGCTGGGCAAAGTAATTTGAAGATCGGTTGATATATATTATATAGTACATTGCGTTCATGCGAAGGGAGTTTTCTAATATACAGGCCTTACTCAAGAAGATCCATCACTAATTTAGGAATTCGAGACACACCTTCGCCTCTTTTGGCACTGACTGGGACAACACAGACTTTCTCCTTCCATCCCCGTTCATGGCCAGAAGGGTGTTCGATCGAACCGTTTTGAACAGCAGCCAAATATTTCTGTAGGGCTCGGAACTGTTCCTGTGTGTTCTCCAGGTCTGCCTTAGAGGCGACGACAAACCAAGGCTTCAAATGCAGAGGTGTCATCGCCAGAGGAGGCAGAGAGCCGTCAGGATTGGTGTTCGATACGGGGTTAGATCGGTCGGATGCCGGTGTCGCATGACGAGCCTCTGTGTTTTCAGCCTCAAATGGATTCCATTCGATGAACTCTTGCTCAGTAGTGCCAGGTTTCATATCACGCATTCGCTCGTATTCTCCAAGCTCGCGCCACAGCTTCTGCAGTTCTTCTACTGGATCGCCGCGACTGAGATCAATCACAAACGCCAGGATCCCGGCTCGGTCAATGTGTCGAAGGAACCCTAGACCAAGTCCTCGGTCTAGATGCGCGCCTTCCACCAGACCAGGAATGTCTGCAATAGTGAAGTGGGTACGACGAGCCTTTGACTCAACAAGAGGACGACCCTTCATATCATCGGTAATAACAGTGCCAATGCTAGGAGAAAGTGTCGTGAACTCCCAATTTCCGATGCGAGTCCGACTGTTGGTCAACGAACGGAGAAGTGTACTCTTGCCAGCGTTGGGTTTCCCAACCAGTCCGACATCCGCAAGAAGCTTGAGTTCAAAGTCGAGCTCCAACATCATTCCACCTTCACCTCGAGATGCAAACTTTGGTCGTCCCATTGTACGTGTGGAAAAGTGTGGGTTCCCTAGCCCGCCAGCACCACCGGCAGCCAGGAGCATGGGTTTGTCCATAGGTTTCGAGAGGTCCAGCCAAATCGGTCCTCTGGGCTCCATCGCTGCTATGTTCTGGCGCCGCGGGTAGGACTTTGGGAACTGCACCATGAGGAAATCAGACGGCTTCGAGGACGGATGTAGCACCCAGCGGTCGTGCCGGATAGGGTTGAACTCGTCATCTCTTTCTTCGAACCCTTCAAATCCTTCTCCTTCACCTTCACCTTCGAGCTCATCGGGCTTTCGCCAGATCTTTTGCTCTTCCTTCTCAAAGTGGGATGCCTCTTCCGCCGCCCTGATGCGGGCCCATTCCTCCTCGACGGGATCATAACGGCTAAGCTCCCGCACCACCGTGCCAATGGGTACCTGAATGAGGACATCGTCGCCTCGTTTCCCACCTTTGCTTTTTCCTTGTCCATTTCTACCCCGACTCGCTCTGATAATGCCTCTGCGGGCTAGCTTATGAAGACTGTTCAAGCCCTCGACGGTCTGAATGTAGATACCGCCTCCGCTGCCACCATCACCACCATTTGGAGGTCCTTCTTCAACGTACTTCTCACGCAAATAAGAGACACAGCCATGCCCACCAGACCCGGCGTGCATTTTTACCCGACATTTGTCCTGAAAGATAAATCGCGAATAATCCTCTGGAGGGGGGTCTAGATGCGACAAGTCTGGTGATGCCTGGTCAGATCCAGCCTCGGTGCTGGACTGGGTAGTAGTTTTAGAGCCAGCATTAGTGCTCTGGAACTGAATTCGTGTATAGCATAGTTTTTGGTGATCTGGGAAAAATATTCGACTGCAACGGGGTCGGCTTGACAGGAAAGGTCGTACGGGAAGGGAAAAACAGGCTCGTGGATACGCCATGATGTGAGGGTTTCGGTTATCTCTCGCTCATTCTGCAGTTATAGCTGCTTGGTCTTAGGAAAGCGTCGCTGGGAGTTGATCTGCATGCAAAGCAGATATGCCTATTTGCAATGCACTGTCGATAAACCGGGTTATGACTTCACGGATTTCTCTAGCTCCCGATAAGATCACATGACGATAAGCCATCTATAACGCCCCATCTGAGTATCAAATATTTGTCCCGAGTATATCCTTCCTAGAGCCGTTTTTCAGCTCTTCTTTTTCCTATTACACACAGGTTCCATTTTTTGCCACAATGTCTCGGTAATCCTCATGCAGCAAAGACCGGATTCGATATTCGGAAGGATTTGCCAAGAACAAACAAGGCCACCAGCTGCCTCTTACCGTTGAACACCGCCTCATTCAGCCCCTGGGAATTATAAATCAGAACCATGAAGCCGTTGGGCTTCAACATATGATCCGTAGGGCCACGACAGCTACCCTTGTTGCATCTGCACGTTGCCGCTGTGTCTGCCCGGTCGATCCCGTCGTGACAAAGGGACCAATAAACATATGCAGACTATATTTTATTCTTGCCTGATTACGACTCGATTCTTTGTTTGATTTTGCCTAGTGTGACCCGGGTGTCGAGTCGCTGACATGCATCAAAGAGATGGAAAAAAGAAAAGAAAAGAAAAGAAAAATGCCAAAAAAATAACGGTACGCCCGGGTGTCTTTGATGGCTAACGCATTGGTGTTTGCTTTTTGACCGCCTGTTGGGATGCCAACCAATATTACATTACGGAATACAGAGTACGGTGTACCTCCTACCCATGTAGGTACTTCTGCCTGTGTGAATAATTGCTACTATGTCCTATCTGGCAGTGTCGAGTTGCCTATTGAGAATCGGTCACCTTGGAATCATCGGAGTGTATCCAAGGATCAGCAGCGTGGCTATTACTCGGGAAATCATCATCAACTTGAAATTCTTTCTCTTCATGCCATAATATCTCTCTTAACAATAGACCAGTCATCCACTGCAAACCCGAACTCAATACATTCATCCTGAAGAAATTGTGATACTGCTGCAAGCAACGTCTCCGAGAAAAGCCCGAATATCGAACAGTAGCTTGCGCATCTCCAGAAAATTCTCACTGAGTCAATTTGGAAAGAGGTACCAGTGCCGGGATCGGCTCTCCCTGAAGATTCGAAGATATCTACGGAATACAATAAGCTATCATGGATGAAGATATGCTGGTGCTGCATGAAACAACTCAGCGTCTGGGCCTCTATATGGACCAGCTGGCCGAAAAAATGACAGAATTCCAAAAAGGAATGGACAAGCTTCAAGACGAGATGAATGATTTGAGATTGCAGCTGAACGAGACACCCTGCATTGATAAAACTGGGGAACTTGTAGGGAGAGTCAGAATGCATGAAGCCCTGCTGACGAATACTCACGACCAAATGGGGTTACAACAAGCGGTGATAAAACAATTACACAAAGAGCAAGCCTCAACTTCGGATCGGGTTACCCACATCACACGACAACTTGCGCACCAACAAGGACAAAGCTCGCAACAGACACTAGAAAAACAATCCGAGGTGCAACAGTCTGGCCCGAGTCAAGACAAGTTTGCGACGGACACTCATGATTATGTTCTTGTCTCAGAGGATGAAGATAATGCCAACTGATGAGGCCTAAATCTATGGGCTTCTCTAGTCAGTCGGGGCGCATGAATAAATAATATGGTTGCTATAATTGCTGCTAGGAACTCATGGCTTTCTCTTTACTGTATATATTACCATTGCTATGATCGTATGGGGGCCACTTTGGCGCTATTACGAGAGATACGAATGATGACAATGGAGCTTTGCTGCTATATATATATATCTTCGGTGATGGGGATTCACACCAGGTTCTCATAATCCTGTAGCGGCTTTCAAACATGGTGTATCACCGAAGACACCGACAATTCAGAGCATAAGTCAACTTCGCTCACGTAGCCTAGTTTGCCCTTTGGATGTGACCATTGAAAACAGATTCTGTTAAAATATTGAGGTCTAGCTTCTCAAAAGAAAGTCGAACTATGTATCCATCCATTGTCTGCCTGCAACCTCAGCTGAGACGAGCGACATATTTACAAGTCGTCAAATGTCACGGTGTTTATACCCGAATCTATAATGCCTTCCACGGAAGATACTATGCAGATAGGCGAACGATGGGCGGATAAAACGGAGAGGTACATGGATCTGCATAATCCTATGTGCAACCCTGGTCATTAACAAGAGTACTCGAAAGTAACAAATAGTCTCAAATGCAACATACTCCGTATACGTGACCGAAATGCCAATTGTTCCAAGGTTTAGATGGGAGCTGACGTGGATGAGAACCGGATTTGGAATTGAAGCCAAATGCGTACAACCGGATAGGGAAATCTTGATTACACTGATGATGTGTACTCCGTGCCCCGTACTACGACATAGTTGTGTACGGGTATACACTACCAAGTAATTGTGCAGTAGATGTATCAAAGTCGACAGCAATGGCCGGGCCGACTGGTCCATTGGTCCTGGGTTTAGTGTCAGGTCCATCACAGGCAGGAATCGGTGATCCGCTGTCACATTTAGTGCGTACATGTCAGGGAAGATGATCACATCTTGGCTTCCCGGGCGACAAGCAAAAGTACTGCTTGGTGTCTGGTGTACTTTTGCTAGGAGGTCTAGTCGTGGCAGTCATGCAGGTTGTCTGTACGGAGTACTCTATCTGAGGATGATCGGTGGCGGTACTTTTTAGAGGTTCGTTCATGATTCAGTTAAGTTTACCGAGGAGCGAGGTGTTCATGCATATCGTATACATACGGAGTACGGAGGACTAGGACCAAGGCTTGGTATTGTATTGGATGATCTCTCCGGGGATGTGGGATTGGCTTTCGGTATATTGATTTATATGTATGGTATACATGCACTATTCGCTAGTCAGGAACCAATATTACGAGCAATGGAGGTAGTCTTGCTTCATGCTTATGTTGGACATCTAATACATAGAAGTGACACCCGAGCATACAACATGGCCAGAAGAGTGATAATATGGGACATCGACTATCGTTGCTTTAATTGTTACATTGTGCCTTCAACATGGATTGAGCTTGCCTGCTGGTGGCCTGGGACTCTTTGCAATGAGCACCAGAAGGTAGACAGATCACCAGGCAACTCAACTGGAGTTGTTCAACTGATAGATTCTATATCTGGAACTCCTACGACGTTATACGTACTATCTCCACACGGTCAGCCACTGTTGACAAAGCCTTACACGTGACCATTCGATTCATCGACACATCTGTGCGTCTAGACCGCTGCAGGGGAATTAAATTGGATCGCCTCCCCAGAAAGTCTAGATCCAATTGAAGTACGGAGTAAGGCGACAAAGTACGGAGCAATATGTACGATATACAGGTCCAGTCGAGAGGCCAAAAGTCCGCGGAAGTCTGTCCCGGTACCTTAGCCCAAAGTGAAATAAAAGCCAAGAACCGAAAAGAAATAAACCAGACAAAGAAAAGTGGCCTCAATGGGAACAGGGGTATTCACATGACCGAAAGGAGAATCAATAGTGTGAAAATCCTTGCAAAGACAAGATGTGATCCGTGTCCACTCGCGGAACTTCTGTTTTATACCCGTCACCGCGGCACCGGATCCCTACTTTCCGTTCGCCACCAGTGGAGCAGAGGAAGATCTCAGCAATAGAATTCAGAGAAAATAAAATCAAACAAAGAGATCCCGTCTGTATCTGTATCATACATTATTTTCAGGGACACTAATGTACTCCATAGATCTTTAAATAAGTCCCGTGGAACTGAACTGGTAATTCCGAGGTTCCAAGGTTCTCTCAGGACAAGAGTATTCAAATCCAATTGGTCCGCGGATATCCCGTTCAGCTGCCGGTGCCAGATTTTGCCTCCCATCGGTACGGGCCACTAAACAGAAAGAGCTGACGTTCACGCAAGGTCCAGAGGGGGTTCCGATCTCGATTAATGTGTTCATGTAGGATGCATTAGGTCTGTATGCATCGGTACGGAGCACCGATAGGCTTTGCCAAGTTTATCCCAGGTACTTCTGGTACTTCGTACTCCGTGCATACCTCTGAAATATCGAGGGGGAAAAATGTCGAAATTCCCCTTCAGTCGAACTTGGAATCTTCCGAAATCTAGTACTTGAAAATCCTTGTAGAGTGAAGATTATGTACTCCCTATACATGATCTATAACGGTCTTTGTGCCCCGGACGATGTGGTAGATCTGTAATCCACGGTCTTAGTCATGACACCGAGGATCCACCCAAGAGATAAGCTTGAGAGTCCAGCCGTAGCGGAGTACTCCGTATGGAGCGTCCATGGATGTATTATCTAGTACGGAGCAGGAAATCATTTACAGCCCTGTCAAGGTCCCACTACTGTCTAGAATTCAGGGTAGCAAAGGGCTAACATGGATCCGTACGATCTCGATCAGCGATCTCCAAAAAAAGACAGCCAGAAGGTATCGTGTAACCCACAAGCACAATTAGCGCAAGGTTCCAGATCGGAAGTGAGGTGAGGAAGTGAATCGTATCGATGCTTGACAGGACAATTAAGTTTTGAACCTTATTGTTTCGATCGATCGGGGGAAACTTCATCGAAGTTACGTTGAGCTACTGTACTTCGCGTCTGAAGTACGGACACATCGTAAAGACGGCACCGGTGACACTTGATTATTGGAATAGCTTGGAAGAGATGACCTCGGCCTGATGGCGATGAGGGGACCTGCATCTGTCCGAATCGAGTAGATCACGATCGCGACAAGCCTGACAACGGATCCAGGGCGATCTGCAATGTGTTCGGATGTACCTCCGTATACCCCATAAGGGCATATTCTTGTACAACATCAGCTTCTTGGAGGGAGGTGTGTATGTTCGTCTGGACCCTTAGTCTGGTCCCTCCCCCCACTTTTGAGTGTTTGGTCTTTCCTTTTCTACCATTTGGTCGGTCATAACGATGTCATTGAGGATCTAGAATCCACTTTGAATCGCGACCAAGTACAAAAGTTGATCCATCACATCAATCAGATTTTTCTCCCTGTCAACCGGCACAGGATGGGGCACTAATTCTATCCCCAGCCTCTGGGGCAATTTTTATCCATTCCATCGCCTCCATCCGGAAACTAATGTTGTAGGCCCGGAGGAAACCTTCCTATATGTCGGGATGTCTTTTCCATTTGCCGACTGGAGCTATTTTTTCTTTTTTCTTTTTGGCTTTTGACTTTGAAAAGTAGGTTCCAGCGCCACGATTTTCTTGAGTTGGGATTCATGCGACTGTCAGAACCCAGCACTGTGGTGCGACAGCTGCATTCGGTGTGGATCGTGGTCCCTTGGGTTTGGTTTGGGAAAATTTAGCGTCGCCCAGAGGATCTACTCGCGATCGATTTTTGATCTGTACGAACGCCAGCCTCGGTTGCATAATTGCCAACAATACGGAGTACGGGGTACTCCGAACTTGGTACAACTTGCGGAGCGGGACGGCTTCGCGGTCGCTGGATCTGTAGGCTGAATCGCCCAGCATCGGACACGATCGGTGGCGGCCTTCCGGAAGCAGAATTGTGCGATCCGGTGTTGCGCGATAGACGAGACTGAAATTGTGGAAGCTGAACCCGTCTTTTGCTATTGGTCGCTGGAGAGTGTGTTGGAGTATGATATCTGACGTGATGCGGTATCCTCGTCCTGTTGGGATATGTTGTGCGGAGTACGGAGTACTCCGTATGTAGAACCACGATAAGGCTATGGATATGCTAATCGCTGACTTATGATCTCATTCTAGTGGATCAAGGTCGCTTTAGTACGTTGTCAGGTTATTCTTGGACGTTCTGTATATCATGCCACCAGATGTGATCGGGAAGATCCCAGATTATCCGGGAAAGTATGCCTACAGCGTGGTCAACATCACGGATAAGTCAATGTCAACGGCCACCGTGTGTGCTTTGAGTCATACAGTGCTTCACCGTCTTTTGCGAAGCTCCTGACCGACCACGAGAAACGCTGAGGTCTAGATATCGATACGGGCTACATACGCAACGCTGGCCCGAATCGCAATAGACATCGCAAATCCTCGAACCAGGTCGGACACTTTACCGGCGGTGCAGACGCAAATGGCGGGGCGGCCGTAAGAACAATGCCCATGTAGGGCTTGCAGTCGACCGAGTATCAACTTACGGAATGCCAGGGACGAGTCCCCGCGGGAGAATTCCACACAAGACGTCAAAGCATCATTTGCAGATGATGAAGGGGATACAGGCCAAGAGACACACCGCTTGATGTGCGGACATTATCAGACCTGGCTGATGCAGAGACAGGCTGCCACTTCGTCTTCATTTCCCCTCTGTCTTTCCGAACTGGCGAGAATCGGAAGAACAAAGTGAACAGGGATGACATTCTCCCCCACCCGACATGGATGATTCGGTTGGCTGCAGGGCAGAAAATGGAAGCTCACTCACATGATCTACGTCCAGATGGAAATCGAAATATGTATGAAACGACGGAGTGCTTGAGATGGGATTCTCAGACGTTGGGTCGCAATCCTTCCGAACAGTCCGAATGGATATCGAGGTAGACACGACTGTCTGACGGAGCTCCCGCAGCACCTTGTCGCGTGATGCATATGGGAAGGATGACGGGCTTTGTTTTTTATGAACAGCAGGCTGTCACCGCCACATCCGCGTCAAAACCCGTCGGGCTCCTTGGGTTGCGAATACTCGCGCATCCGAGGTTTCGACGATTGTCATCGTTCAAGCGCCTTTACCCCCCTTCTAACAGCCAATCGCCTACCTGGAAGAAATGCATGCAGTGCGATCGACGTATTTCATGCATAGAAGGATTTGTCAAACACCCTGTCAGACCACGGAGCTTGGCCTCTTGTCACCTCGCTCTGTGTGTTATTTTTTTTTTCTTAAAGAAGAACACCATTTTCACAATGTGTTTGCTCGAGGACTGAACGCAACACTATCTGGTTGCATCTTGTGTGACAAGGAAAGCTAAGGGGAACTTGCAGGTCGCAGGAGCCCCGGCCCCGTTTACAATGTTTCTCACCGTTTCTTGACTTTCCTCGTTTGGCATATCCTAGTTACCAGGTGCACCCCTGAGAGGCTCAAGCCGCTAAGCCTCTCTGCCTCGAAGTATGACGTTACTGACCCTTTACCGTTATTATCTTTTTTTTTTTCATTTCCCTCTGACCCCGTCTCACCGGCTTTTTGCCCCTCCCTCCCCTCACTCGCGTGGCTCCAAACAGCTCTGTCGTACATCAACGAATGCAACTAGTGCATACCATTCTTTCCATAGAGCTCTCGTAGAATCCCAATGGTCCCGCATACTCCCAGCCCCTTGGGTCTTCTGCAGGGCCCTTCTCCTTGGGTCGGCACTTTACCGACTTTTGGATAGGTTCGATGGTAGCTAACTCTCTCAAAATTCAGCCCGATCGGAGTTACGGGATCGCGGGTTAATCATCCGACTTCGCCACAAAATGGCTGATACCTTGGTCAATAGGGGGGGAAGAGAAAGGGGCATTGACTTCTTCCCTGTTGCCGATCGACGTTTAACGGCCAATAGATGAGAATCGGGAGTGTCGGTGAATTTATGACAAGCTCAGCTGATTCTTTGGAGCCTTCTCGAAGGTCTCCGAAAATCATAAACCCACATAGCGCCTAAGTATAATTTACTGGTACGGAAGACGGAGGACGGAGGACGGAGTACGGAGTACGGTGTGTACCTTTGACAGGACGATCATCGGATCCGTGAGGGTTTCAATAGCTTCTTTTTATTTTTCTCACACACTGGTTGGGGTCCATCAGCTCCATCCGTACCGTAGAAGATAGAGAGACATACTCCGCACCGTGCCGTGCTTGAATTTTGAGGGAGATTTATCCCTTCAGGGCCGGTCTCAGGGAGATTAGACAGGCATTTGCCCGACCCACCGGATTATGATCCTATTGATCATCTACGTTCACACGTCGGGGAGAACCTCTCTCCCAACATAGATCCCACATACCCTGCTCAAGGGTAGATGAACAATGAGACAATGGGGGGGGGGTTGTCTTTGGGCCTTTGAAAGCGTACACCGCATGTTGTTCGAGGATTCTATACCCTGAATACTCCGTACTGAATACTGAATACTGAATACGAAACGTGAGTTTGCTCGAGTTGGGTCTCATCGTAAGATGTCCCCCAATCATGCTCTGGACCCAATCAGCTGGTTCTCAACGCCTTTATGGAGATCATTAGGAAACTTCTTGTTCTCCTGATCATCCCGGCCATCTGGGAAGAGCGGGTACCAATTAGGTTCTCGAATTTCGGGAAAGGATGACGATATGATGTTAGGTGCGGAATAGGGATACAAATCAATCCCTTTTTTGGTGTCGGAAAAAAAAAAAATAAAGAATGAAAAAAAAATAAAGAATAAAAAGTAGGAAATAATTCAATCCCATCGATTCTGACCTTTGTCAGCTCCCAGTATCGGGGAGGCGTAGAGATACCGCGGAGCCACAAGGCGAGATCTATCATCTCACTAAATTGCACTAAAACCACAGTTCTGGGAACCAATTTCTTTTCTCGATCCTTGCCTTACGCCATACGGGTGTATCTTTTCGCGCCTAGCAGACTAAGTGTAGGCCTAATGCTGTTCCCCGGGGCCCGGTGGTCAGGGCCGTGGGTCCCATCAACAAACCGGATTTGGTGTGTATCAGCCTAACCCTTTTCTGCTGGATCTGGGGGATGGATCTGTCGAATCATATAGGTGTTCTGTACTACTCAAAAACTTTGGATTTGGGTTAATATAATGGATTTTCTCGGTGTTACAATTCACAAATGATCGGATCTGATCCCTCGGTCTTTTCTTTTCTTTTCTTTTCTTTTTTTTTTTTTTCACTTCAAATATTTCGACTTGGGGGAGAAGTACAGAGTACGGAGTAGGGAGTGTAGTAATCAATCAAATAATCCGACAATGATAGAGAAAGAGGGAAAAAAAATGAGATCCAAAAAGAATGACGATGTACCGATTTCATCCCATTGGTTCCACCCCCTTTCCTGGGTGATTCTTCCGCTTCCCCCTACTCTTGACGGAACATGTCAGGTTTTTCCCTCCACAAAAGAGGAGAAAGGGTTTTATTATTTTTATTTTGATTAAAAGGCAATAAAATGATTTATAAAATTCAACCAAAAATTTAAATAAAAAAGAAAATAAAGAAAATCCGACCCACTTGGCTCGTCTTTATCCTGATCCAATGTTTGCCAACTGCATCCTGTACAGCTGTAACCGAAATGTCTAGTTGTGATGCTGAACGGTTGACGTTTTAGTTCTTTGGCGCCTGATCATTTCTATAGACCTATCCACTGTCGACTTCTTATTATAATAGCTTCCCCTTTCCCCCTTCAGATCTTCTTCTCTTGTAGACTCCTGCTTATCTATTCTTACTTGGGATTCTTCATAGATCCCTTCCTGATCAAAAATATCCCGATCCTCGCCAAGTGCCTATAAGCTCAGGTTGTGACAAGACTCCCTTGCAGGTGTCTCTTATAGTCTCTGGGATCTCCGAAGATCTACCTGATCGAATCGTGCTTTTTCAACAGGGGGAGCAATGCTGAAGCCCTAAAAGCAAAGACGCTGCTCCTTGCTCCAATTTACACCCTTCCCTACGGCATTCTCTCCCTTCCACATTAACTCTGGGGAAATTAGGGAAACAAAAGCACCTTTTATCTGGTACTTTGTTCCTCCCTTTGCTGGGACATCAAAAACTACCCATCTGAAAGGGAAGCGGGGTGCCTCGAAACCTCTGAAAAGTCCCTTCAACCGATTACCTTTCGATTTCTTTCCTCTTCACAATGTTCCAACTACCGGCTTGTTTGCAGGGCCGACGCTCTCGCAATGGCTCCGGTGACGACTTCTCTTCATTTCCTATCCGCCAACTATTCGTTTTAGGTAAGTGTGGTACTTTTGCCCGCAATACGAACTATGGGACAAAAAGAGAAAAGAGAATAAAAAGATATGGGTGCAAAATGCGCCAACCCATATCAATCCAGCTTGAGGTGATATAGATTGCTGACGATCAATGATGCAGCGCTCGTCCGAATCTGTGAACCAATTGCCTTCATGTCAATCTTCCCATACGTGTATCACATGGTGGAATCATTCCATGTGACGGATAACGACCGCAAGATCGCATTGTACGCCGGCATGATCACCTCCTCGTTCACGTTTGCTGAGTTTTCGGCGGGCATGTTCTGGGGCCGCATGAGTGACCGGATTGGTCGCAAGCCAGTGCTCATCATGGGCCTCGTGGGCACAGCCATCAGCATGATAGTGTTTGGATTTGCGCCCAACCTGGCCACGGCCATGATTGCGCGCGCCCTGGGCGGCATGCTGAATGGCAACATCGGGGTTCTCCAGACGACCGTTGCGGAGATTGTGACGAAGAAGGAGCACCAACCACGAGCTTATTCCATCATGCCGTTCGTGTGGTGTCTGGGATCGATCATTGGACCGGCTATGGGCGGCGCTTTGGCCCAACCCTGCGACAACTACCCGGCCCTCTTCGCGCGCAGCACGCTGTGGGATAAGTTCCCGTTCCTGCTGCCCAACCTGGTGTGTATCACTGTGCTGGTCTGCGGCATTGTGGTCGGATTCTTGTTTTTGGAGGAGACGCACCCGGAGAAGAAGCACCGCCGAGACCCGGGACTCGAGCTGGGCCACTGGTTGGCCAATCAGTTCTGGGGCTCGCGCGTGCAGCTTCCTGTTGACGCCGATGGTGACGTGCAAGAGAAATACTTTGACGCACCGCCGAAATATGCAAGTGCGGAATCATCGCCTTGCCTGCGTGCCGTCGATGAGGTCGCTCCGGCTGAATGCGACTTGGAGGGGCAGAAGAGCCCCGCGCCCAAGGCTTTTACCCAACAAGTCATCTTCGTGATCGTTGCTTACGGGATCCTCGCATAGTGAGTTGGCTCCCTCGGACGCCACACCCTTCCGTCCGATACGTGAATAATTTACTGACATGCATTCCCCACATTCAGCCACAGCGTGTCCTTCGATCAGCTGATGCCCGTTTTCCTCAGCACCCCTCGATCCGATGACGACGTGGTGCTACCCCTCAAGTTTACCGGCGGCCTGGGAATGGCCACGAAGACCATCGGGTTCATGCTCGCTGTTCAAGGCGTCTACTCGATGATCGCCCAACTGTGGCTCTTCCCCTTCGTGGTCAAGCACTTTGGCACTCTGCGCACCTTCCGCTTTGTGTTGCTTGTGTGGCCCCCTCTCTATCTCGCCGTGCCCTACCTCGTTCTTCTCCCCGTCAAACTCCAGACTTTCGCTGTCTATGTGTCCTTGATCAGCAAAATCACATTCCATGTCATCGCATTCCCTGCCACCGCCATTCTCTTGGCCAATGCTGCCCCTTCTTCTAAGGTGCTGGGCTCTATCAACGGTGTCGCCGCTTCGATTGCTAGTCTCAGCCGGGCCTTCGGTCCGACTATCACCGGTCTCCTCCACTCGAAGGGTCTTGATAGTGGATACTCCGTGCTCGCCTGGTGGGCCTGCGGTCTTGTCTGCCTGATCGGTGCTATTCAAAGTTTCTGGATGGAAGAATCCCCGGAGCCTGAGCGTTTCAAGACCCATCAACCTGAGGTCAACGAGTCCGAGCTGAAGCGTGAAGTCCTCGCGGACTTTGGCAAGGAGGACCAGGACTGTGATGAACTGGCCGAGGAAGAGCAGCGACTGCTCTCCTTGCGCTCCAGCGTCGATCACGACTTTGATATCTCAAAACTCGACTTGAATGCCGTCGACAACTACCACAAGTCTGCAGGCAACGCCCCCCACGATACCAATGCCTAGGACTACAGAGCCTATCTCTTTCACAATCTCACCTCTTCCATTCTCCGTCCTTCTGGAAAGGCACCTACATTTCCGCGCTCAGGCGCCATTCGGATTCTTTTCTTTCATCTTTCTTCATTTTCCCCGCTTCATTATGATACCTCATTATGCTTTATTTCATTCTCATAACTTTTCTTTGAGACCGGGAAATGGCGCAATTATAGATGGTTGCATTGCATATGCAGAAGCATAAAATTTGGTTCTCTTTTCTTGCTTTTTCATGTTATCTTGGAGCATCAACAGGTTATATTATGACTACACTCATGTGCATCTGGGAGGTTAATTGTGTTTCTTGTTTTTCATCCGAATTCTCTACACTCGAGGATTATCTTTTGTTAGAGCTTATTGCTACGGCATCGCTCAATATTAACGGCCATCTTCATACTTTCCAAATATCTTTTAGTATCCGTGTAATCCCTTATAGTCTCTCGATATCTAGCCTAGATCATGATCTGGACTAGAGACAAATGGTTTCACTCCCCCTCCATATTCATGCTTCCTGACGGGGTTCCGACAAGTAAGCCTCGATTAAATTGTTCAACAGTATGAGAGAGATCATACCACCCCCACTTGGTACCATATAAGCTCTGTTGTCCCCCCTATCTTATTTATTGGGCTATATGTCTAAAGGCTTACCTTGTCTGACAGCGGGGAGTGTGGGGTTGGTCCACCTAGGACCAAATCTCACAAATGAGGCTGAGATTCGAACAAATGTCCCTGACAGGGACAAGGGGTGCTACAGTCGTCCTGCTCGGGTCTCTCAAGTTTGGGGAACCGAGTACACCGAGTCGGTCTCTCCGTTCCCGAGGGTAACTTAATTCCCACTCCACCAGAACTCTGCGCCAGATGCTTCTCCTCTTCCCCATATTGTCGGGGTATTGTTCATCCATCTAAGGCCCGGTTTCGCAAAAAACCGTTTGCTGCTTATCATCGACGGGTAATCTAATTCCGAAGTTGCAAGCTGCTTCCAGATCCCGTTTCGGCTGCGGACCGCCATTTTCGCTTCAATTCGAATTGGCTCGAGTACTTTCAAGTGCCGAAAGAAAAACCCTTTACCGACAACGGACAGCAGAACATTACGAGGACCGGGTGATCTTATCATGACTGTTGATCTGACCTGGGGAGTAAATCCGCATTTCCCGACCGCAGTCCCCGCAGAACTCCACCGTCAAGAGATGATCGCGCGTCTGCGGCTCTCGTCACTCGGTTCGCACAATGCCTAATGCCCCTTCGCCGCTATCGCCGGTCTCTTCAGGGAAGAAGAGACCACATCCCCCCAACACTCCAGAGACGCAAAACGACCCTGCGACCAATCCCGCACCCAACCCCTCCGCCCCGACAGTTGTGCCCTTCACACCCACTCAATCCACTTCCACCCCCACCGTGTCGTCCGCTTCGTCCTCCTTCCGCAATGTCTCCGCTTGCAATCGCTGTCGATTGCGCAAGAACCGCTGTGACCAGCGTCTCCCGCGATGCCAGTCCTGTGAGAAGGCCGGCGTGCGCTGCGTCGGATACGACCCCATCACGAAACGGGAGATCCCGCGCAGCTATGTCTATTTCCTGGAGACACGCGTAGCGCATCTTGAAAAGCAATTGGCGGATAACAACATTGAGCTCAAGAAGGCCGCCCCATTCGACGAGGAGGAGGCCATCAAAGTTGAGTCAGAAGGTGATGCCGCGCAAGTGCATCCTAGTTATAACGGCCAGGCCGGGGAGGGAACTGCAGCGGAAAAAGCACGGCGGAAGAAGATATCCAAAGAAGATGCTGATCGATTAGCGCATGAGGGAGATGAGGAGTCGAAACGTGATACAGTTGGCGCTGCGAACGAGGATAACTGGCGCCTGCATAATCTGGTCTCAAATATCGGCATGGTCTCTGTACAGGGCACTTCAGACCCACGATATTTGGGATCGACGTCGGGGATTTCGTTTGCCCGTGTTGTCTTCGCTGCAGTGAGGAGCTCTCTACCGGGCAACATGCCAGAACGTGCTTCGAGTCGTACGAGTGATCGATTGCCTCAGAGTGCTGCCGGCACTGCTGGTGGAGGAGGTACCATGCGGGATTCCTTCTTCGGACTGCAGACAAGACCGATGATGAAGTGCGCGGCTTTCCCTGAACGCGAATTGGCTGAACGGTTGGTCGATCTCTACTTTGAACACGCGAATCCCCAGATGCCAATTCTTCACCGGGGGGATTTTATGGAGTTGCTGGATCGTACGTATTCATTAGAAGAGAAGAAGCGCTCGCCGCGCGCGCTTTATGTGCTTAATATCGTGTTTGCCATTGGCGCTGGAATCATCTTAGATGACAAACCCCAGAGCTCGGATGATGAGAATCGGAGTAGTCGTGACCGGTCCCTATCTGGGGCGAAAAGACCGAGGCTATCGAGCCATCAGTACCAGCCGGAGGAATACCATGCCTCGGCGATCGTTCATCTGGAATCCTTCCTTGGTTCATCTTCCAGCGAGGGCTTTGGTGGATTGGAAGAGCTGCAGGCAGTGCTTCTTCTAGCCAGTTTTGCTTTATTACGACCTGTTGCACCTGGTCTATGGTATATAGTCGGTGTGGCCACCCGCTTGGCTGTCGATCTCGGATTGCACTATGAAGATGGAACGGGCATTGACTCCGCAGCAAAAGATGGCAATCAAGCACAGGCACGGATCGATGCTCGTGAACGTGGACGCCGCGAATGGGTGCGCGATATACGTCGGCGTCTATGGTGGTGCGTCTACAGCTTCGACCGTCTGGTAGCCACTTGCGTTGGACGGCCATTTGGAATCAGTGATCAAGCCATCAGCACCGATCTTCCATCCATAATAGACGACAAGTATATCACCAAGTCTGGTCTCCTGACACCACCGGACGGTGCTCCTACATATAAACATGTCGCATTCCATTACTTCAAGCTGCGTCTTCTTCAATCTGAGATCCACGATGTTCTCCAATATCAACAGGCCCGCGCCGTGCGCAGGAAAGCCTCTAGCGCAGCTATTCTTCCTCATGCCGAACTTTCATCTCCTTTCCTCCAGGGCTTTGGCTCGTTCCGCTCATGGCGGCATGATGTGCATCGCAGATTGGTAGAATGGCAAGAGACTGCCCCCACCCGCCCAGAAACTGGTGTGAGGTTTTCCATCGAGCTGCTTGAGCTGAACTACTGGCAGGCTATTATCTTGCTGTATCAGCAGAGCTTGACAGTTCCTGCCGAGTTAGCGGGGGAGCTTACGCCTGCAGATGACGTCTCTAGCCCCTCCTTTTCTAATCCTGATGAGGGTGATGAGGAGGATCATGTTTATCTCAATGTTGCCGAGGCTGGTCAGAAGGTCATTCGCATCTATCGTCAATTGCATAGAGTACGCTTGGTCAACTATACATATCTTGCTACTCATCACATTTTCATGGCAGGTATGCATTTGCTCCTGTACTTCTTGTTTATCGCTGTATCACTGACACTCCTTCAGGAATCTCGTTTTTGTATGCCATCTGGCACTCGCCTCTCGTTCGAAGTCGTCTGGTATGTACCACATACCATGAAAATCAAGTTTGCGCTCAAGCTAACATGCCGTTTTCCTTAGACCCTTGATGAAGTTGATTTCACAGTTCTCGCCGCAACTTCTGTGCTAGGGGACCTGATGCATAAATGCCCACCGGCGGAGGCATGCCGCGATGCCTTCGAGCGCATGAGCAAAGCCACTGTTCAAATGTGCTTGTCTACAACTGGATTTGGCTCACAAGTAGACATTAGCCATACTCGCAGCGCATCAAACGCTAACAACCCACTATACCCGAATCGGGTACGACAACCTATGGACCAACGGAGCCGTGCAGGTCAAGGCCAAGCCAGACCAGCGACACAGACACGCTCATCTCGGCCCCTTCCTAAGTTCGATATGAACCTAGCAGATTTGTTTACTGATAATACACCGTTGCCCGACCATTCCCGACACGAAACCAGACCCAGAGGGCCATCATATCCTCAGCCAGAATCTCTGGCTTCCGGCTTCTCGGCAGACCAGCCTGCTCAATCATATGGACAGCGCAATCCATCGATAGATTACTATCTGAAATACGAGAACCAAAACTCTCCGCAACCCCACCCACAATTCCACTACTCGAACTCGCCGCAGCAGAGTGGTTCTCCCGGCAGCAATGCCCACGGTATACCGTCGGTTGAACCTGAAGCCTCGCAAGGTATCAGCCTTGATTTCTTGGATTTCGGACACGGCGAGGCTGAAAGTCGAGGTCATATGGAAAGCGAACATGATCCCGATTACAGCGTGATGGCCGCGCCATCTTTGGGCCCTAACCTGGGGCAAAATGTGGGAATTGACCTCGGTTTTGGTATGGCTATGGACTTCCAACATGATTGGAGTGAAAATCCCAACTACGATCTCTTGGAGGGTTATTTCTTTGGTGGTTCTGGAGCTGGCGCATCTGGAGGTGATGCTTAATGTCATACATACCCTTTCCTCTGTGTCCTACTTCTTCTGTGATGCCTTCTTTGTTATCATTTGATCCCCTTGCCCTGCATATTGTTTGTTGCTCATGCTTGAACACTGGAATCTTGAACAGAAAGGCAGGTTTTGCAAGGGTTGTATAATTTGGCTGTGCGTTTCTATATTTCACCTGGATTTTGATACCATATACATATACATACATATACCACAAGACCTGCAAGGAAATAAATAATTCAGAGAAGAAGAGTATCGATAACTGCGTAGTCGTTACCTTGCGTACATTGTTGATTGCCTCGGGCAGCAACGGCGAGTTGTCAAAATAAACACTCCCGCCTTTTTTTCTTTCCAACCCAACACACAATTTCTTTTGCTCCACTCGTTAATCGTGGCACTCACCGCAAAAAGGTACCCTGCAGCCTTGTTGGCTGCTTCACTCGGATCTGCGCTTGGACCCAAGTGCCTGATCTCGACATCAGGTGCCCACTTCGATCTCCGATTTTCTATCCAAGTCGAGCGTCTCTGCCTTCACTATCACCCCCACCTTACTCCCCTCGCTCTATTTAGAAGACTATGTTCAATCGCCGCTACCTAAGATACAAGATACCGACCCTTTTGAGCCAATCCAAGCTCTGAACAACGCCAACGGTGCCAACGCTGCGGCCAACCGAGACCGCGGAGCATACAAGGAGGCTCTGCCCTTCCTCTTTCTCACCCCTCCAGAACCACACCGATCTTTTGCAACATTTGCTACGAGGCATTCGAGCTTGCTAGTACTGAAGGAATTAACCCTTTTCTTTGTTATCCTGCTTGATTGGTCTTATAGAAAACGCCCTGTCTTCGTACGACGTGCTCTTGACCATACTCTTGGACCGACCTTCTATGACGGGACATGCGAGGAACCGCCGACTGTTTGCTTGGATACCGATAATGCAATTTGGCCACAATACAACCGTATAAGTTCGCCGGAGGCTCCACGAACACCATGGTGAAAGCAGACGTGCGCAAGGATTATTATGCGGACCTTGGGCTGCAGCCCAGCGCGGAACCCGAGGACATCAAGAAGCAGTTCAGGAAATTAGGTGAGATTTTGAAGATGCTTCACGATAAAGTGGCAGTCTGGGACATTACTTACCAAGAAGAAAAGCCCTGAAGTACCACCCAGATAGGAACCCGGGAAGAGAAGTCGAGTTCATCGCCAAATTCCAGGCTATTCAAGCTGCCAACGAAATCCTCAGCGACCCTTCACAGCGGTTGAAATACGACACGGATCGTTTGCGCGCAGGCTATGGCAAAGTTTACGGGCCACCCAAAACAACTACTCAGCGCAAAACACAAACTCCCACCCGTGCCTCCCAGCCTACAGAATCCTACTCGGCAAATAAGCACGCACATCCGCCGCGAAATGGTCCATCAGCTGGAGCTCAACGATATGCGTCCCATGCGCGTGCTGATCCGCAGCAATGGAAACAACAAGATACTTCACAGACAAGGGCTGATGCCTTCCGTGGATTCAACAATATGAGAGGAAGCCATGCATCTGGATGGCAGGGATTCGATCCTTCAACTGGTCGTTCTACAGGCGGAACACCAGGTCCCGGGGCACAGCGTCATCCATTCGGAGCTTCTGCACAGTCCACCCGGCCTAAATCCGCTTTCGAGACCCGCCAAAATGCTCAATCCAATACGCAATCCTACAAGAAAAAGCATGGCTTTGCGCCAGGGGCTGCTGGTGGCGATGAACCCATGGCCCGCAATACTTCTGCTTATAGCAATAGCAGTCGGGCTGACCGACCAAACAGCCAATACTTTAACCCTGCGGTGCCGCCGACTGCGAAGAAACCAACGTCGCCCGAGCCACCTCAGCGTTCGTACGCCAAAGAATTTGAGCGAGCTAGTAGAGCTTATGCCCAAGCAGGCAAGGGCGAAAGGACAATGTTCTCAAGCACGGGGTTGGGTCGTTCCGCAACCATGCGTACCCCTTCAGGAGCTCACCCACGCGCACATGATGGCACATCCAGTCCTACCTCTGGCCGATCTGGAAGACACCGTAGCGCCAGCCCCAAACCCAGACGAAACGCCAATAACTATGATTCCACCAGCTCGAGTGACTCGGAGGGGAATCTGCCCAAACCGAAAGCTGTGCCCAAAAGTCGCCTGAGACCGAACCAGAAGTTTACCGACTTCCACCCGCAAGGCACAGCAAGCCCTGGAAATGGTAAGGCCTTCAGATCCGTTCCCATCGGAAAGAGAGTTCAAGCCATTGAACTGGCAGACGGTAGCTTTGAATTCCAACCGATATTCCGGGATTCCTCTCCCTCTCCCAAGCGACGTACCCATGCTGACAAGGTGCCTCCCAAAGGACACACCTCGGATAGTGCTACTTTCCCAAAAACCTCATATCGATCAGACCAGCAAACCAACCAAACTGGTTCTACCGATTCTGTCAAGTATGCCCGGCACGCCTTTAACCGACTTCGTTCCCTTTATCTAACACACCTTGCTTCTAGCTCCGACCAAGCCCGCGGTGCTCACAGGCCTCAGTCTGCGGCATTTGAACGTAGCAGAACCAGCGACTTGCACAAAAAGTTCTCTGCGGAAGATTGGCGAGATCATATAAATCAATTTGATTTCATGGGCTCTGCCTCCCCAAGCAAGGAACCTATGACAAGATCCCCTGCCGCGCAGAATCGAGGACGTACTGCCAATCGAAATGGAAAAACTTCTTCAAGTGGTTCCCCGCTTCCGAATCCTTTCGGCTCTACGCCTCTATACAACGGTTCACAGCAGCAACAATCACCGACACCCTTTGCGCAAGCGAAATTCTCTGCAGATCAATGGTCCCAGAAGCTTCAAAATCTCTCATTTACTGGGCCAGATGCCGAAAAAGCTAAACAAACAGCAAACACCGCGCCACCCCGTAGTCCCAAGAAACAGCCTAGAGCAGGCGTCAAAGTGCGGAGTGCTCCGCAGCAGCCAAGTGTGGCTACTGAAGCAGATGAAATCAAAGAGACCCTCAATGGGGAGACCCTTCGGACCGGACCAACAGCACATGATGTTGAGGAGATGGATATCGACGAGGACCTTCCCACTCCGCCAGATATTACGCCTGAAGTTCCCGGTGTGGGATCCGGCAATGGCAGTTACCCCGATCCGGCTTCTCAGCCCGCATCAGGCACACCCCCGGTCAAGAAGGCCAAGCCTCCTCGGCCTGCGGAAAAGTCCGCGCCTAGCATAGACTCCCGCAACCCTCTGTTCAATTTCGATAACATTCGTAACACCGCTCCATTCACCAATACGACCACTGGAGGCATCGACAATCTCGCAGACTTCCACACTGCTCTCCCCTTCGAATCCCAGGCCAAGCAACAAAAGACTACGAAGAGCGATATCCGCCCTCGACTTCTCCAACTTCCTAATCCACCCAAACGACCCCGCGTCCCAGAGCTATTCCTCCCAACCCCAACCTCCAAACATCATGTCCTTTCCCGAGATAAATGGAACTGGTACGTCTCAGCAATGGGCGCATACATGCACGAATGGAACGTGTTCAATGGCCGCATGCTCACGCATTTCAATGCGCGCCACGATGCAAACCAAACTGGTCTTGCACCGGGGTGGATCAGTGCCGTCGGCGACTCTACCCGTCTCAAGCTAAATGGTGTGGATGAGGATGATATTATTGACAGCAAGGCTAAGAGTCATCAAGATGGTGATGATTTCCTAGAAGAGTCTCTTGTTCCCGGTAAAGGCAGGGGAGGCTTCAGTGCATATCTTCGTGGAATCGAGGAGGATATTCAGGTGCGCAAGCATTGGGATGTCGCCTGTGAACTACATCGTGATTGTATCTATGAGCTTGGGAAGTTGAGGGAATGGATTCGGGATGGTGGAAAGGTGGTTTAGGTCTCGCCGCTGCGTGAACCTCTTCATGGTGATATGAAAGCCCTTCATTGTTGAATATCCCGATACGATTCATCATCTGAATCCGGAGTTTCTGACCACTTACCCTCTCAGCTTTCCCCTTTCTGATGTTTCACGCTTCACTTCTATTAATGTCTTCTAACATGCCCTTTTTTTCTTCCCTTACGTGCGATGCATAATCGGCTTGGTGTTATTGTGAATACCCGGGATTTTTATCACATCTGCATAGATATGCCTGACTCCGTCTCATCGGGTTTCTATCTGCATCGGTGTTTCTGGATTGGTTGCTATAGCGGTATTGGGGATCGTTTCGTCTGTATTTATCTCACGCTTAATCAATCCAAATATGTTTGAATGGTCTCCTTTTGAGATTCTGTATGGTCTTCCTGCCTATGAAGATCTAATTGATGGAGAGCAGGGATCTTTAAGTATCTGATACTGTATGCGGTATGTTATATCAACTAGTCTGATCAGGCATTTGTGTATCGATTACTCCCAATCATCCGCCAAGGCTGCTAGCGAGCCATCGTAGACTAAATAATCAAGGCTCTGAAGCATAGCAATGAATAATTGATTCGTTCATTTGCTCTTGGCTATGCGAAAGGACTAACTATATGGGGGCCCTTGCCCTAACCCTGGCCGCCTGAGGCGCCAGAACCAAGGCACGACGGCATCAAGGCACCGAGGCTACAACCAAGCCCCGCCACCCCGCCGGATCTGTGACAGCGGGAGTTCACGGCAAATTAGTCTGACTCACAGGAAAAAGGATCAAAACCTGGGAATAAAGCTCAAATTGGATTCGCTTAAGCGATTGTAGAAGAAAGACCAGCATAAATTTTGGTCTACCGTTCTGGTTGAAAGTGCCCAGCAATCCTCGCACCGGCAAACCTGATCTTGGCCCCGCTATCGGCTCCAGACAGACTCTCTTTTGCCCTCGAACCCCACCAAAGCAATTGATCTTGGATCACTAAATCTGAGTTTTGAGACGAACACATTGTCAATCGTGCAATCATGGTTTCTATCGTTCTAGGCAGTCAATGGGGAGATGAAGGTAATGGTAGCCAGCCCTGAGACCCATCAAACGCGCTGACCGAAGAATAGGAAAGGGGAAAATCACAGACATGCTGTCGCAGGACGCGACACTTTGCTGCCGTGCAGCTGGCGGACACAGTACGTCTCACTGGCCTTGCAAATGCTTCGCCCCGGAGTACTGCAATTTTGAACCGGATCATGGCATCAGGTGGTGAGCTGACCTCTTTTTTTTTTTTTTTTTGAACAGATGCCGGCCACACCATTGTCCACGAGAACGTTACCTACGACTTCCACATCCTGCCCTCCGGTCTGGTCTCGCCCAAATGTATCAACCTGATCGGTGCCGGTACCGTCTTCCACGTCCCCAGTTTCTTCAAGGAACTTGCCGCTATTGAGGCCAAGGGCCTCAAGGGCGCCGCCCAGCGCATCTTCGTCTCGGACCGCGCTCACGTCTGCTTCGATCTCCACTCCGTTGTCGATGGTCTCGAGGAGAAGGGTCTCGGTGGCCGTAAGGTCGGCACCACCGGCAAGGGTATCGGTCCTTGCTACAGCGACAAGGCTGCCCGCCGGGGTGTCCGCGTCGGCGAGATTCTGGACGAGGAAACCTTCGAGCGCAAGCTGCGCACTCTGGATATCGCATACCGCGCACGCTACGGAGATTTGGCATACGATGTTGAGGAGGAGATTGCGCGGTTCAAGGTACGCAGTCCCGTGACATTTCATAGCGAATGTCGGAAAAAAAGGATATCAAGAACCACCCTATATAGAATCAGGATGAGGATCAGGATCGATTGAACCTTCACAAACAGCATCACTAACTATGTGTTCTCACTAGGAATACCGCACTCTCCTGAAGCCCCACATTGTCGACCAGCTCGAGTTCCTGCAGGAGCACAAGAACTCGCCCAACACATTGGTGGAAGGCGCTAACGCACTGATGCTCGATCTCGACCACGGCACATACCCCTACGTGACCTCGTCATCAACCGGTCTCGGTGGCGCCGTCCAAGCTCTCGCTCTCAACCCCACCAGCATCAAGTCCGTCATCGGTGTCGTGAAGGCCTACACAACCCGCGTGGGCTCCGGACCTTTCCCCACCGAGCAGCTGAACGCCGACGGCGAGAAGCTCCAGCAGGTTGGCCGTGAGTTCGGCGTGACCACCGGTCGTAAGCGTCGCTGCGGTTGGTTGGATCTTGTGCTGTGCCGCTACTCGCACGCTATCAACCACTACACTGCGCTGAACTTGACGAAGCTGGATATCCTGGATGACTTTGATGAGATCAAGGTTGGCGTTGCTTACATTCTGCCTTGTGGAAAGCGTACTACTGGTACTTTCCCTGCGGATCCTAATGTTGTTGAGAAGATTGAGGTTGAGTATGTTACTCTGCCTGGCTGGAAGTCTAACACCATGGGTGTCCAGCGCTACGAGGATCTGCCTCCTAATGCTCGTTCTTACATTGAGTTCATTGAGCGTGAGATCGGTGGTGTTCCTGTTAAGTGGATTGGTACTGGTCCTGCCAGAGAGCACATGATTGCTCGTGATTAAATGCATCTCTTGTTTCTTTCGGTTTGATTGTTTTTTTTTTGGGTCTCATGAGTGATTGTTTAGTTCATATTGCGATATACTTGGGATGTGTGATTTTAAGGTTTCCTTTTTGTCTCATATTCAACAATTTAGAGGTCTCTTATACAAGCATCTGGTTAGAGGCAGGTATCCCAATCTTTTCTTATATATGAGCAGTAGAGGTTGTCTCGGGTCGGATTATATTGGAGTTCTAGATAACACAAGATAACTGGGAAATATTGTACATGAATATCAAAAGAAAACAGGTCGGAACTTCATAACCAAAAGAGAACCCCACAAAACAACCAGTGCAGTACATATAAGACCAGGAGGAGAGAAGTCTGAAATAAAAACACATGAGCGCCCAATCTAGGGCGTAAAGTACATGGTAGTCCGAAACAAAGATGGGAGAACGCCGCCCAATGCGAAAATGGTTGCTTCTTTTCACTTTTGGTTGATGTAGCCATGAGGGTGCGACCTTGCCCTCCATGAATTGAACCAGGCAAACAGTGATTCCCCGCGTCGCTAGCATGAATCAAGTCTCTGTTTCAAATCTAGAACTGGAAGGAGTCATCGCCACCGAAACGGCTACGGAGCGCACCGCGGTCGCCACCGGAGGTATCACCTCGCGCACCACCGCGCGAGTATCCACCGCGAGCGAAGCCACGGTCACCATCGCGAGAGAAGCCACCACGGTCACCTCCGCGAGAGAAGCCACCACGGTCACCTCCGCGAGAGAAGCCGCCACGCTCACCGCCGCGAGAGAAGCCATCACGATCACCACCACGAGAGAAGCTGCCCTCGCGTCTTGGGCGGCCGAGACCAACTCTAGCACCGTCCGATGAGCCGAGGCCCAGCTGCTGCATCAACCTAGGATTGAGCTCAGGGAGCTCCTGCATGCCGTATCCAGCAGTGTACATCTGGTTCAGAGCCAGCATAGCCTCTCTCTTGCGGGAGAAGTTTCCAAGCGAGACGCCGAGTTGGCCCATGTATGACTGGTTCTTGGTGAGAGGGGAACAATCAGCCAGAGCAGTGCTGATCTGGTTGATAATAATGCCTTCTGGGGTGGCATTGGAAATAGGCTGAGTCATGTCCACATTCGCGGTGGGCAGAGACTCTGAGTCGAGCTTGAGCGGAAGACCACCAAGACGCTTGCGGAAGATGTCTTGTTCGCCTCTGTGAATGAACATCCAGCCTTCACCTTCCTTACCAGCACGGCCTGTACGACCGAGACGGTGAATGTAGGTCTCCTGGTCACGGGGGACACCAACCTGAACGACGTGGGTGACATCCGGGAAATCCATACCACGAGCAGTTACGTCCGAAGAGAACAAGATGCCCTGGCGAGCCTTACGGAAGTTTTCGGCGCTGCGAGTTCGTAGTTGCTGGGAAAGACGCGAGTTGATCTCAAGCATTTTCATGCCGGCCAAAGCAGAGTTGCGGAAGTCGGCAGAGCTATAGAGGGAGTTGAAAGCATCTGCGGAAATCTTGGTCTCGGCAGTAGAGTTGAAATAGACGATGGCCTTAAAAGGACGCAGCTGCTCGCCGTTGTCCAGGCGCGCCTGCCAGCTCTTGGCAAGCTCCAAGACGGCAGGCAGACCATTCTCCAGACCGTTGAGGTAGACAAGCTTTTGTGGGACACGGTGGTGGGTTGGAACCTCATCTTCGCGCACGGTATTGACGTGCTGGAAGTTGGGCTTCAGAGTTTGGCGAACCATCTGCATCACTTCTCGAGGAACAGTGGCAGAGAACATGAGAGTCTGACGATCAACCTTGGAAGGGCTAGGGAGCATTGTCTGGATTTCTTCAATATCAGGAGCGAAACCCTGATCCAGAAGGCGATCCGCCTCATCAAGAATCAAGGTGTTCAGCTTAGGGGCGGAAACACCAGACCATGGGTCTGAGAGGATGTCCTTGAGACGTCCGGGGGTGCCGATCAGTAGATGGCAGCCCTCTTTTTGAATCTTAGCAAGACCAGCACGCTTTTGAGTGCCACCAACGGCAGTCTGAACAATGACACCAGTGCCAAATGCCACCTTTCTAGCCTCGACGGCAATCTGCTCTGCAAGTTCGCGGGTAGGGGAGATGATGAGAGCACGAATTTCGGAAGGAGCGGTTCTGGCTACACGACGGCCACCTTTGAACAAATCGACATTGGGGTCATTCAGAATATTTTGGACTGTGGGCACAAGGAAAGCAAGTGTTTTTCCGGTTCCTGTCTTGGCCTGGGCGAGGCTGAGAAAAGTTTCCCGATCAGCAAACTGGTCGATACCAAACGAATTCCGACCATCATTGGAACTTACATATCATCACCCTTGACAATCTCATTGAGAGTGAGGGATTGCACCTCAGTCATAGTCTTCAGGTTCATTCTGTCGGATTGAACAATGTTCTTAATGATCGCCTTGTCGATGACATTCTCAGAGGCCAAGTCAGCAAACTCTGTGATTCTTGCTGGCTTTGAGCCATCCTGTTGGGTGACAGAAGCCTCAGCGGTAGCTGCAGACAACCTTGGGAAAGAAGAATGAAGAGATCTGGACGCAGCAACAGATGTCAGCGTTGACGGAGCCTGCCATTTCGGCAGCTGGGGAGCCCATCGTGCTGAGACTGTGCGAGGTGCAGCAGCACGCAGCGCATGTGAAATGCCAAATCGGCGAACTGTACCAAGCATTATGAAATGATGGCAAGAAAAAAAAAAGATAGAAATGATGATAAAACTGCAGATCGCAATTGGGGCGTGTCAAGGAGAAGCGCAAAAATAATACACGGTCACATGACCCTTATCGATATGATAAACTCCGAGATAGGGAGAGCACAAACTGGAAGCAGTGGCAAACGTGGCAAACATGGCAAACACGGCAACCAAGGAAGTCCATTAATGGTCTTTCAATCCTATTAGGCCAGTTCTCAAATCAGGGGATTTCCTGCAGAGGTACGTGGCTGAATACGGACTACATATTGTCAAGCTTTGAGGGCTCAGCAGATAAAGTACATGTAATTTGTGGATAGAAATAAACAACGCCATGCATGGATTAAGGCTTTTAATTTCCTACATAGTACCTAAGTTATATTCAAAAGACTTATAGCACTTTCGCCTTCCGGATGCTATTTAGTAAACGCCCGTCAATAGATGGATCTATACGGAGTACATATACCAGGTTTATCGATCTTGTAGGTAAGGTCCGTGTAGGAATACAAAAGTATCTCCAGGGCTTCAAAGTTAGGTTTGTCATACTGTTCAGCGGATTACCAAGCACATAGAGAAATCACCATCATGGTAAGAAGTCTGCGAACCTTTCTCCAGGCCTGTTTTCTGGTGGCTTTTAAATTCAATCCATTCTTCGGCAAAACTGAACAGAATAAGAAACTCCCCCAACACATCAATTATATAAATTCATCAGTCTTCCCAACTCACTTCGGGTTCAAAATTGATCCTCTGATCAAGTTGAACATCTATAATGTCCCTAGCGAACTAGGAATCCACACAGCGAGATTTCCGGGATATCATTTTTTTCTGTTTTCGATCTAACCTGAGAGGGAAAGGAGGTACAGACAGCTATCTCAGGCCTTACAGCTCACCCTGCATAGATGCGGAGAGATCCAATCTGCCACATATAAGAACCTCCCGTCCCTTCCAAAACGCAAGAAACTCGCTTGTCTCCACCTCACTGACCTGACAATATGGCTCCGATCGACATAGTCATTATTGGAGGCTCATTTGCAGGCCTTCATATTGCACACTCTGTGCTACGTGACGTGCCAGACGCGAAGGTTGTGCTGATCAATCCATCAACCAGTTTCTATTGGAATATTGCCGCCCCCCGCATCGTTACCAAACCCAAGGCGTTCCGCCCCGAACAATATTTGCTCCCCATCAAGGATACTTTTGCAGGTTACCGACCGCACGCGTTCGAGTTTATTCCGGGGGTTGCAACTGCTATCGATCCTGTCGTCAAGTCGGTCGCCGTGAAGCCACATGCAGGAGACTCCAGGATCTTATCATTTGACTATCTCGTTATCGCATCAGGCAGCACAACGTCTGCCACTACCGGCTCGCTCACCGGGACTTCCATTCCCTTCAAGCCATCGAGTCACAATGATATAGCACAACTGATTGAGTCGGCACAGGAACACATTGCTGGCGCGAAGGAAATTGTCATTGGCGGCGCAGGCCCCATCGGTGTTGAACTGGCCGGTGAACTAGCCGAAGCAGTGGAGGAAAGCGGAAATGCTGGCAAGGTGACCATCACGCTGGTCTCAGCGACCGATCGCGTGCTCCCGATGCTCAAACATTCCGCTAGCTCTGCTGCACGCAAGATGCTCGAGCAGAAGAACATCAAGCTTGTGACCTCTAAGCGAGTCGTCGGCGTAGAAACACCGGCTGATGACAGTTCTAGCTGGACTGTCTCTCTGGAAGGAGGAGACCAGCTGTCGGCTGATCTATATATTCCAACTACTGGCGTGACCCCCAACAACAGCTTTATCCCACCCCAGTTCCTGGACAAAGATGGCTGGGTGACCGTGAACAACGAAATGCGTGTTCAGTCGACGGACGGGTCAACTTTGCCCATCTTCGCTGCCGGCGATATCACCAATAACTCAATGCGCCTCAGTTTCAAGGCTCTAGAGCAAGCACATGTGGCTGCTGGCAACCTGAAAGCGGCTATTGTAGGCGGCAGTGCCATCAAGACCTACAATCAAGGCGACAGTATGATGATGGTTGTGCCTGTTGGCGAAGCTGGTGGCACGGGTCAGATCTTCGGGTTTGTGCCTTTTAGCTTCATGGTCAAGATGATCAAGGGCAAGCATTACTTCATTGAGAAGGCTGCTTCCATTGTGACTGGCACGGCCTAGGAGCGTGCAGTGTGATCATGCATGTTCAATCACAATTTTAGGGTTTAGAGTACCGCCACACTTCAGTGCGCCTAGTCTCCGGGAATCGCATATGTAATTAATGCGCAATACTTCCAAGAAGCAAGAATGCAACATAATGTTTTCTGGACAAGGTCTTTTATGTGTCGAAGCCAAGTATCGAGTTGGGATCCTTCCTAGAGACTATCTTCAGATGCTATTGCTATGGGATGCTACCTATCACTAGATGACGAGCTGGCTCCGTCACATGGCTTACATGTGACAGACATATAATGATTGTCGTGGAGTGCACCTTCGGTGTTACTGACGGCTATGCTCAAACTGATGGGGAAAGAAAAGATGTTGCTATTCATCTGCCCTAGGTGCTAGTGGAAGGCTTCGCTGCGCTAGTTGGGGTCTGATAAGCCTTAGTAGGAGCTTGGCTTGGGCGATTAGGGGTTCACCGCGCAGCAGGAGCCTGGGTAGGGGTGCTTAAGTTTTGCTGGGCACGAGAGGTTTCATGAGTCTCGGTGCTAGCTGGGATTTGCTTGGTGGTGGTGTTTGGAATCTTACGTGTGGCAGAATTAGTTTGAATAATCCGAGCAGTGTCCCTTCTCCCTCTCTTCCCCCTGTTCCTGTCATTTCCATCCCTCTTGCCTAAGATATACAAGCCGAAAGAAATTCCTTGTGACTTTGATCATTATGTTTACACTCTTATTGGGTCATTGAGGTCACTGTTGCAATGACGGACAGTGGGTTTTTGAGTACCCGTGGCTTATTACCTAGCCTGACAATTCTTACAATGAATAACAACCTCCTTGGAAGTATGTCATACCTCCAGATACGGAACGAAGGCATTACTGACAGTATACGCAGATACAACTACCTCTTTGAGTTCTCGCTACCAACAACCTGGGAAACATTTGTCTTGACACAACATCTTGCACCTTCTAGATGAGGGTTCGTAGATCGTGCCTTCCAAAGTTCCAGTGCTGGGAGCGCTTGAATAACTCGACCCCCGGGGCCCTACCTATTCTCCTTTCCTCTCTCTCGTTCCTTGCGATACATTGATTCATCCATCTCAGCGTTTTACTTATCAACCGATTATGACTTCAGTCCATCACAAAAACATGGAACATGCATCAGAAGTGATTGGCTTTGAGCAAGCGCCACCCATCGAGGATCTTACTATGCCAGTTGCCGATATTCCATGACTAGTGTCTTGAGCGAGACAATTTTCGTTGTGTGATCACCGATTTTCCCGAGGTAGATGTGGCTCCCATCTACCCGCTATCCCTGAAGAAAAATCCATCGTCGAAAAACATCAAGTCCACAGAAAGATACAAGGATTTCTGGAGAGGGCTGGCAATGTTCTAGGGCAAAGACTCAGTCGATAAATAGGAAGCCCAATTGACGGGCCCATATGGCACAGAGCTTTGCGAGAATTTGCTTTGCTTATGCCCCAACACCCACAGGCTTTGGGGGGTTGTTACTTTGCCTTCCACCCGCTCCATCTGCGCGACGACGGCAAGGAGTTGATTACTCGTTTTACTGGTTGCCGCAGGTCACGCCACACAAGGTTCAGGTCCAGGAAATGCCGAGTATTTCACTTCTTCCCCCCCAAGAACTACTCAATCTTCATGTTGACTTTTATATTCTTGAATCCTATTCAAAACTGAACAGTGATGGATCCGCGCATAAGATGAATTCTGGTGATCTGGTGATTTTCCCAACTAAAGATCCAGAAAAGCTACCATTGCCACCATGGGATCTCCATAGGATCAGTGCCCTCAGTGGAGCAGCCAACGCTTTTATAAAGCCGTGGGGATACGATAGTGAGGATAAGGGTTCCGACATGGGATTCGAAGATGTTCTCGAGCCTTACCAGTATGAACTTTTTGCCGATATGGAGTCTGAAAACACCGATGAACCTGATGAAGACATGGATTAGTTCCTGTGCACTCTAGCTGCCCATTCGCAGACGAATTCTATTGAGGCTACGAGTCGTTATTCTTACCTGAATCGCTACTTCTGTCGCTGCAGCGGGTTTACTCTTCTTACTCGTTATCCCTACCATGTTTCTATCGCTCTGTCCTTTCCTTCAGCTCTGCGTTATTCTCACTGTAGGCCCAGGTTATGATTTATATTTCAAGGACTCCGTACTGAGAGAGAAGATTCGCCAGGCCAGGCGGGGCAATATCATAGATACACGAGCTTGTGGCAATAAACGCACCGCCTTCCCTCCCCATGCTCAACCATCGCCCTTGAGCATCATCCGAGGAACTTGAAGTTGTGTTGATTTTGATCTTTGTCCATCTCGTATCTGATTCCAGTAGCGCAGTGATTCGTATCCCTCGAATTCCATCCCCAGCATCAGCCAGAAGGGCCGAATTCCCTCTTAAGGAGGTTCTCGGCTGGCAGGTACCTACAATCTCTAAATTTCTACTGGCTTGATTGATATTTGTATTTAGGATGGTATAATCATGCGGTCAATTAATCTATCTTCGATTAACATAGTGCGGTCTAACTAGTTGCGTACCATTCTACAACATAGAGACGCTTCTTCCCAACTAGAGCAAGAATTCGATCATCGTGGTGTACAGTCGAGATCGATGCCCCTCAATACCTACATACAACATGTACCTACTTTCATCCTAAAACGGTAGTGAGCTCCGTGCTTAACAATCATAGGTGGCTTCGCAGATTGAGGAGGTGTACGTATTGGCGTTTATGATATATCCAGACACAGGTAGTAATCCACAGTTCAACCCTTTTTGTCGCCGAGGGCCCGGTCTTCCTACCGAACATGGTGGTCTCCCGTCGGCCTGAACTGTTTTCAATTCATCCGATCCCCACTGTATTCTAAACCGGTTCCGTTACCGCATTTATGTGTTCATGGTCCAGATGTGCCTCCCAAGTATTCGTGAGAATGGGCTAATTTGTGCTCAAGTTATGCCAGAGTTCGTGAGACACAGAAATTGCTGAAGCCGTAGGAAGTGGAACCCTCTGAAGAGCATAACCTTCTCGAGAAACTCGGAAGCTTCTCCGGGACCCATCAATCTGCTTTATAATAAAAGAGACGGGAAAAAAGCAATCTGAGATCCTCGGCAGCCCCGCCTCAATGAAGAGCTCTATCCTCATATAAAGAGCTCCCACCTCGACCTACAAAGGTACATCGGCACATTCCACATACCATTATCTCTTTCCCCTTCGAAGACCGTACTATCATAATGTCTAACAAGACTTTGACTTTCAAGAAGATCCCTCAGGGATACCCTGTCCCTGGGGAGCATTTGGTCGTCGAGACCGCCGCATATGACAGCAATGTTGCTGCTCCCAACAACGGCGTTGTCCTCCAATCCCTATACACCAGTTTTGACCCCTACATGCGTGGTCGCATGCGTCCCGCTGAGGTCAAGTCATATGCCCCCGCTTTCGAGCTCAACAAGCCAGTTGGAAGCGCCACCATCGGCAAAATCGTGCGCTCCAACAACGCCAGTTACAAGGAGGGGGACTTGGTTATTGGTCATGTTGCAATCCAAGAATACGTTGCCCTCAGTGAGCAAGAGCTAGTTCTCATCCGGAAGCTCGAGAACCCCCTCGGCATCGAGGATATTCGTGTCTTCCTCGGTCCCTTGGGCATGCCTGGTCTGACCGCATACTCATCATTGTACGAGATTGGTAAGCCCAAGAAGGGAGAAACCATCTTCGTCTCTGCTGCCAGTGGAGCCGTCGGCCAGTTGGTCGGCCAACTCGCCAAGCACGAGGGTCTGCGCGTTATCGGGTCCGTCGGATCCGACGAGAAGCTCGAGTACATCACCAAGACCCTTGGCTTTGACGGTGGCTTCAACTACAAGACCGAGAAACCCGCCGATGCGCTTGCCCGTCTTGCTCCTGAGGGCCTGGACATCTACTACGAGAATGTTGGCGGCGAGCACCTCGAGGCTGCTCTCGATGCTATGAACAACTTCGGCCGTATCGTCGTCTGTGGTCTGATCTCCCAGTACAACTCTACCCCCTACCCCATCAAGAACATCCATAACGTGCTCATCAAGCGGATCACGATGCGCGGCTTCATTGTGGGTGACAAGGGCATGGGTGATGTTTACACTAAGGAGCACCAAGAACGCGTGCAGAAGTGGATCAAGGAGGGCTCTTTCAAGGTGCTTATTCACGAGACCGTTGGCATCGATAACGCTGCCGAGGGCCTGGTTGGCATCTTCTATGGCAAGAACATGGGCAAGGCCGTCCTGAAGTTCTAAAGATCTCACGAGACTGATGAAATAACGACTTGCCTGGCGTCATCATTTGGAACGAGGTATTTTGCTATACCTCGGTAAGGAATTTACAGCATGTAGAGGCGAGAGAAAGTCTCGTCTCTTCAATTGACACACTCAAAATATAATGCAATCAATTAACAAACACGAGCAATTAAGATATGAATGGTAAAATGTAGCGTACAATTTCATAGTGTAAACAGGAAGAAGGCATCTGAAGGGCTAAATCTTGCCAGAGCATCGGCCAATTTCGGCTGGGCGGACGGCTGTCGGCCAATCATATTTCCCGTAAAAGGATGACATACCGAAGCGGACTCCCGAGGTCTCCAACTTCATCCGCTTGTATTCGAACGACGTTTCTGTTTCCTCACGACCATACTCTCCACTCACAATGGCTTCATTCGCACGCTCAGCTCTGCTGCGTCAGACTCTGGCCCCTCGGGCGCCTTTCCTCCAGAAGAATGTCGGCGTGTCGCAGATCGTCGCTTTCCACGCTTCCTCTAAGAAGCAGATCCTGCCCCCGTTGCCTCGTAAGTAGCCATGCGATGAGGATTGCTGGGAGCTTTCCAGTGGAAACATATCCTCAGAAGTGTTCATGGCCAATCGCTAACATGATTTTTGCGCTACAGAGACTGTCCAGGGAACTAGTATGTGATTTCCGCGACTTTCCTACCCCGACCCTTCACTCGCTTTTCGATGCCATTACGTATAAATCCGTCAGAAAAGACTGGATATATACAGCCTTGGTCGTTCACACGGCCAAATAATTGCCTCCATTCGACATGCGACATCACTATACTGCATGCCTTTGATACACGTATTAACCCATCCCGATAGTGAACGACCCTGCTCCCATTCCCCCTACTCACCCTTCTGAGGGCAGCTACCACTGGTCTTTCGAGAGGTATGTGCTTTATTGTGCGCTCTGAAACGCCGATAATTACAATCCATTCCGGCCACCCCGCCCCGCGCAAGTGATGAAAAAAAGAACATTCAATTAACATTGATTCTAGACTGGTCTGCGTTGGTCTGGTTCCCCTCACCTTCGCTCCTTTCGCCGCCGGATCCCTCAACCCTGTCATGGACGCCATCCTGTGCTCTCTGATCGTTGCCCACTCGCACATCGGATTCCAGTAAGAGCCCTCCCCGCGCACTTCCGCCATCATCCCCAGATCTTACTCAATCTTCGATCTTCAATGTGGAAATCGCAATCTAACGCAGTTGTTTTAACAGGGCTGCTATCGTCGATTACTTCCCTCCTCAGCGTGTGCCCAAGTTCCGCAGCTTCTGCAACTGGCTCCTTCGCGCATTCACCCTCACCACCGCCGTCGGCCTGTACGAGTTTGAGACAAACGACGTTGGTGTGACAGAGGCCCTGCGTCGCATCTGGACGGCATAGAGTGGAGTAGTTCTTTTCAGACATGTTGTCTTCCTATTTTCTTTTTTTATCACCAATTGGTTCTGGTCTATCCAGGCGTTCCGTTCCACCTCTGTATATGTTGTTGATTACCTCTCTTTGTCTCTCTGCCCAAATTTATTGATATGTGTCAGATCATATGCTGCTCGCGATTGTTTCTGGGCTCCAAAAAATAGAAAAAAAGATACAAGTATAAGCCATATATCGTGAGGCTCTTATTCTCTGGACGCTGCACACCGCCTTGGCTGCCTCCTACAGTGTGCTGTTGGTGATGATTCAACAAAGCGTATCCCTCAAATTATCACAAAGTATGCCGAGATCAACACAATCACGGTAATGCCCAACATATGTTGCTCAACCATCTATTTTTTGGCCTGTTGTTTGTGGATCTCATAGAAATTGTGCCAATGATTGGCAAGGCCGGCAGAATCAAAGCCCTGTTCATGCATGCTCCAGAACAGTAGCTCCGGTTTCTCCATACATGGCATACATACTTCGTATATAACATGATTAGTGCTTTTTCTTGTCCAGTCTTCAGATACTTCATGCATACATATTGAACCCGAAAGTACACATATATCTGAGATTTGACATATCCTCGTATACCCCCATTAGGGTTATGCAGTAAATTGGTATGAACGTCCATAATATTATATCTATTCGCCGATCCGATTGCTCCGCAGAGTAAGAGACCCATTGGATTGTATCGTCCTCGAAGAGACGAGAATGCAAAGCAAATCATGGACAAGGCTAACAAACACAAGACCCTATATCCACCAAAAGTCCTCATACAATCCCATTCTCCTTTTCAACTCCTGCAGACCCCTTAATCCTCGCCTTCACTTTCCTCATCACTCAACAACCCCTCATCATCATCCGCCTTCTGCATAACAGTCTCAATAATCTTGAGCGTCGCCTTCAACGGCAACCCAATAACATTATCATAACTGCCATCAACCTTCTCTACGAGAATAGACCCAAGCCCCTGTAACCCATACCCACCAGCCTTATCCGCACCCTCACGGGTACGCACATAAGCCAAAAGCAACTCATCCGTAACCTCCCCATCAAATCTCACCGCCGTCTCCTCAACCGTCGTCTCAATAGCATACCCAGGGTCACGCGCGCTAGCCAAAGGCGCCATAGCCACAAGCGCCGTGAAGACCTTGTGGTTGCGCACGTCGCGCAGCGAGCGCAGCATGGCCATGTGGTGTGCTTCGGAGCGGGGCTTTTCGAGGATCGTGCCGGTGGACGGGTCGACGACGACCGTGTCCGCGGCTAGAATGAGGGCTGGCTCCCCTTTGCTCTCGTTGTTGATTTCTTGTTCGTACACTGCTTGGGCTTTTTTCATTGCTGTTGCTAGGACGTACTCGAATGCGCCCAGGCTCTTGGGGAGGTCTTCGGCGGCGTTTGAGGGGATGATTTCTAGGTTTGGAAGACCCAGGAATGAGATTATTTGTTTGCGGCGGGGGGATTGGGAGGCGAGGATTACGCGGCGATTGCGGAGGTTGTTTAGCACGGGGAGGTTAAGGGGTGGTGGGCGTGGGAGGGGTGCCCCGCGGTTGATCTTTGGGGTTGGCTTGTCGTAGGCTGGGGGTGGGTCGGATTGCATGATGTCGATGTCTTCCATCTCGGCCAGAAGGGCTTCTTTTGAGTCTGTCATTTTCGGTTGTTTGGCTTTGGTGTGGTGTTGTAGGGATAGGTTTGGGATGTTGCGAGCAGCGATATGATGCGGGGAATTGAATATCCTCTCACTTGCTTATCGCCGACAAATGATTTTTGTGCAATTGACTGATCCTGCGGGGATATGTAGAGATGTGCAATATGAATTTTGACTGTCCACGAGGTCGTTTCACTGATGTACAATCTATGTAGAGCTCTAGTTCGAAGCGGCTCCGGTATCCCCGGCAGATATAGAGCGGTAAGCCGAAGCTCCTGTACCGAGACTGTCTTATTTGGGATACCGCCTTTCGCTACCCGTTAGAGGTCTTGCCTGACTCGAGCATACTGGCATCGGCAGTATATAATTCTGAACACATCTTGTCGGGTGGGATGAAAAGGAATTGTTTGAGATGTTTTATATACATAGCCAGCATTCTGCTAGACATAAAGACCTAGAACCCCGTTGTCCATGGTCGCAATTATTCTCCGTAAGGCAAACACGTGATACGATCAAAGTACGATTTCGGAGGGTCAAATAATCCCGACTGGGATTTTTGAGAATAAGAACGACAGGTGTATGTAGGAGAGCTGAAGAAACTCAATTTCCGGCTAGCCATCCAGTAGGATCACAAAAAACGCCCCAGTGCTCTCCAGCAACAGCCGTGACCATATACATTCTGGTACCTACCCACGAGCAGAAACAAACCAGAAAGGTTCCAATGTACAATAGACACAAATTGAAGTGTAAAGACAAGAATTCCAAAATGCGTGGCAGCGTAGTGACCGCTACTGAGTCCACTAAATGCAGTGGAGGGTGTGATTGTTGTCAAATTATATGCGCAGATGAGAGCTGCCACGTACATAACGAGTGATCCTGTGGCTGGTAATTTGCAAGATCTTGTTCGTAATACAATGATTGAACAGACGAGAGAAAGAGATTCGTGGTGGGGTTGAGGTCCATGGGACCCAACTTTGAGGAAGGGCCCCGGACCTCGGCACGTGCCTGCAACCCCGGACACCCCAGATCGGCCAGCGAGGGGCATGGAGGGAGGCAGGATTCCGATTCAAAGAGTGATGAGATGTTGAGAGAAAAAAGGGTCACGTCGGACGGAACGAGTCGTCTACGCGCCCACCTTTGCTCTCGATTTCAGCGATGAGGTCGTGGCGTTCTTGAAGCTTCACATGGATGAAGTCCACCGTCTTCTGCAGAACTATGCTCTCACTCCGTCCCTGACCTTCTAGACCAGGCACCAGTTCGGTCAAGCGATCAAAGCCCTCACGAATCGCCGCTCGCCGCTTTTGCTCTGAGGCAATGTGATTGCTTTTCTTTTCTTGGTCAGTCAGGCGAGGCTTGTCCTGGGCAGATCCTTGCTTGGAGGTGCCGTTTGGCGTTGAGGAAGACCGTTCATGGTCGTCGTCTGGATTCATCGTGGCGCTTGATGACTGGAGGATTTTGAGAGGAACTGAGAACGTGGGGTAGATGCGCCGAGGGTATACAAGGTTCAGGGCGAGCCGACCCGGTTGGATTATTCTGTTGTTATTGCTGCTGTTTTGCGCTTCGACAGGGCATAGACGATCGAGATGGCTGGGCGTGATCGCGAGGTCAATAGGAGCATACGAAGATTTGAATGCAGAGAGGAGAAAAAGGAAAGCGATAGGAAGCCGATAAGCGCAAGGCCAATGCGGAGTAAACTGGAGGCCGGGAACTCGGGCCTTGGCAACTCTTAAACGTCATAGAGAGGGTCCACTGAGCAGACCTTGGTTTTTCTTTCTTTCTCTTTGATTGTATTCTCGCGTTGAATTCGTCTCATGCTCCGATTTCGCATCGAGGATTGTCTACCCCTCAATTAGGACTTCAGTCAGGTCAAACGCCTGCCTGGTCACCCATATTCCATCTAGACCAATCTAGCCCAAGTCACCAAAGCCACGGAACTTCTTGTGCCACCATGGCCTTCGAGCCGCTCCGCGGCTCATGCTCTTGTGGTCGAAATGAATACCAAATCAATATCCCGGATGATGTGACAGACCATGCCGAAGTTTACTTCGACAGCAGCCGAGAGAACCGTGAGTTAGTATAAACCCCGTCTGTCGATCTCCCGGCTGATATAAATTCATAGGTCGATTTCACGGAACACCACTTGCGGCATGGCTACGCGTGCCTCTCGACTGGTATCAATCCCATACTCAATCTTTCTTTCCAGATGAATCACACTCTTCCATCCGCCGCAGTTTCTCGCCTCGCCATGCACCCCAGACCAAGCGTGTTTTCTGTGGCTTCTGTGGCACACCTTTGACATTTTGGACAGAAGAGCCACTAGAAGAATCCAATTTCATGTCGGTTGCGATTGGTAGTCTGTTTGCGGAGGACCAGCGTGTACTGGATGACCTGAGATTACTCCCGGAGGACTTCGACGAGGAAGTTCCTCGTGCAGATGTCTCCACTTCATCGGATTTAGCGCCAATCTCAGGTACCAACTCCTCTTCGATCATTGTCCCGTCTCTGGGCGGTCCGTCGGATATCTCAAGGAGTCTACAGTACGGTAGAACAGGAGGCATCCCCTGGTTCGAAGAGATGGTAGAAGGAAGTCGTTTGGGTCGCTTGATGCATGCTCGGCGTGGCATGGGCGTGAGCGACGATCAATCGACAACAATACAGTGGGAGTTCAGTGAATGGCATGATGATGGAACTCGTAATTTTGTGCAGCAAGATTCGGACTCGACTGGACACTCGCGAGGGAAGAGGAAACGTGGAGGCCAAGTTGATGTGGAAACAGAGTCTCCATCAAAGCGAGCTGAGTGATCAATGGAAGACGCACTGCGCATACATCTTTTGCTATCAATCTTGGTTACAACAAAAGATAATACACAAATACTAAAGCTTTTTCTCGACAGATGAGTGTGACTCTTCGATCTCAAGAGGAAGTAGTAGCAGAAACGCAATCAAACTGGGAATTTGTAGTTACCTTATGTCGAGACAGCAGGTCAGCCATCGTGAACCTTTTCCCCGTTTGTTGCTAGATGGGAAGCCCCTACCCGCAGGCTTTAGAGGTCGCCGACCTGCGCCATCTCAACCAGTGGGACTATAACGACAAGGGGCGCTATATCAAACTCACAGTCACCGTTTGCCAACGACTACCCTTATATCTACTTTCGAGAGCGTACTTAGCTCGTATCGACCCGGGGAAAGTCTCAGAAATTAACATCCACACCGCTCAGTAGGACATTCACCAATGGCATTGCTATTTTTTTGTTACAAGGCCGAGACAAAGGTCTTCCTCTCCCAGCTATATCCCTGTATTCTCTATCACAGCATTCAACTGCGGGAGATCAAAGCATTCATGCTGTGTTCCATGAGTATCACCAAGCCCTCACAAAGGCGGAGCGAAGCTGACCTCAGATTGCGAGGCGGAGTAGGGAAGTTATAAGCTATGAGTTTGACTAACTTTCGATATGACTCACTATTCTTCGTCTGTATCATCTACATAGCTAATCACTGCATTACTAGGTAATTTGTAGCGAAGTCCGTTCTCAGTTCGTGAACAGCATGGTCAAGCACACTGCATGTAGGTCGGCCCCGATCCAGGGTGAATTCAACTTGTTCTTGAGATGAGGGTTATGGGAATTTTCATGTACAAAACCTCCTCGGTGGTCTTCGTCATCTCTGTTCGATGATATCGCTCCCGTAAAAGTTCTCAATCCAATCAATTTGAGAAAGAGCGCGGGTTTTCTCTATATATATGTCTGAGACAAAAGGAGATACCTATCACGGGACCACGGCCATCAATTTCGGCCTCGATAAGCACCCTCTCCCTATCTCCTTTCATTCCTCCAGACATGACTTGAAGCTACGAAGATGATTTTATAGCTGAGTTCTAGGCCTCCACGTTTCTCCTCAGAAGATCGACAGCTGAGATTTTGGGTCGCAAAGCATACCCGAAGCGGTTAAGCGCGGACTAAGCATGTTGGGACCGAGCAACATCGAAGATGTTGGATCATTTCCAGTGCCCACGACGGAAACTAGACTTCTTCAAATAAATACAGAAGATGGTGTACTGTGGCAAGCCAAGCAAAGGATGTGACGAGTGCAGGTCCAGGAAGATCCGGTGTGACCAAGTCCGACCGGCCTGTTCGCAATGCACCAGGGCCAAGCGGGACTGCCCCGGATACCGGGATCAACTATCGCTAATGTTTCGCGATGAGAGCAAATCGGTAGTGCGAAAGGCGGCGGCTGCAGCTGCTAGCCATAAGAATAGAAGAACAGATCGATCATCTCGCACTGCTATCCCAGAAAGGAGTCCTTCGCGACCTGGGCTGACTAGCGTGCAGCCGGACTTTGCTCTCAGTTCTGATCCACATCACATCTACTTCATGCAGCAGCTCGGGCAACGCCCATTGGAGATCCAGCCATCGCAAGAGATTCAGATCACCAAATATGAAGCAATATGTTATTTCCTGCGGACCAATGCTATTCCTGGGACTTTCTGGACAAGTGAGATGATCACTAAGTTCTTGATGCAGACGGGGGGGCCTGCGAGTCAGAAAGCCATGCAAGCTAGTGTAGTGGCTACTGCTACTGCTATGCTCTCACGAGTCAGAGGGATCCCATCGCTAAAAGATGTAGCCAACCGGGAGTATGGATCCGCTTTAAGGTTGCTCAATCTCGCTCTAGCCGACGTGGATGAAGCGAAGACCAATCAGACATTGGGCACAGTCGTGCTACTTGCCATATATGAAGTAGGGTCCTTCGCATATTTGACCCCTCAGATGGTTATTGACACACGAGTCTTTAGGTAGTCACGTCAAGAGCCCCGGAGCATATTGACAGTTGGATCAACCATATTAATGGTGCGACTGCCCTGCTCGATATACGGGGGACCGACCAACTCAAGAGTGACGCCGGTCTTCGTTTGTTTTTGCACCTTCGATACCAGATTGTGAGTGTCCTCGGCCACTCTTGAGGTTCAAGCTAACGCTTTGATAGATTATTAGTTGTTTACAAAGAGATGCACGAGTACCAGATTCACTACTCGAATGCACGAAATTCGCCATTTTCCTTCGCCCGGCGGAAGCACACGGCAATAGGCTAGTCATGATCATTGGCAAATTGTCAAACCTCCGCGCAGATATTCGCGCTAACACATTCAACAATGAGTGGGAGATCATATCAGCCGCCTCGGCTATTGAAGCCGATCTGATAGCCTGGCTAGCAACTCTTCCCCCCGAGTTCACTTATACCACTCATGTAAAATCTCCATTTGACACCGGATTCCTCCAGCGATTCCGCGGTATCTCACCATACGACGATCAATACCACGTATATCCCACCCTTTGGGTTTGCAATTCATGGAACCAATATCGCAGCGCCCGGATCGTCGTCAGCGAAATAATTCTCTCCCACGTGCGGAAAATATCAGACAGCTCCTCTCTATCTTCATTATCTGAGGAATTTCGCCTACAATGCAGAACCCTGCGATCAACTATCCGGCGGTTGGCCGTGGAAATCTGTCGCAGTGTCCCCTTTCATTTCAACGTTCACCAGGTAAATACTGACCATACTCTTCCGCCACCTGAAAGCTACATTGGTGGTCTTGTGCTTCTCTGGCCTCTGTTTGTCGCTGGTATTGTTGAGAACCCGGGACACGGGCTGCGCCGCTGGGTGGTCAAGTGCTTGGAAATGATTGGACACACCATGGGCATTGACCAGGCGCTGGCAGTGGCAGATATTGTCGCAGCTGATCCTGGAGTTCTACATTTCGTGACCGAGGAAGAAGACCCTCTCATTGAGATGTCCGGTTCCCCTGACTTGACGAGACGACACCCCCAATCGGCCCATTAAGGAAATGCAGTTGTCATGAGAGTTTAATGTGACTCACATGATATTTGTCACGTTCCCATATTTTACATCTTCACCTAGCTCTCAAACGTCAATGATTGTGTAATCATGTGTATGCCTTTTTTGCTCTAGCCTGGGATTTGGAATTCATCATGAGCCATGAAGTGGTTCGGCCAATGAAGCAAGGACTAAAAGCCAAGAATTTTGAGCTCGGGTTCTTGCACAGCCCTAAGGCTAATAATCTGTAATCATCTGTACACGGGGTACCTGCGGATACGCAGAGGGCTGCGCCTTCTCTCGGATCGTGGGGGCTGTGTAGGAACTCCGCCATTGGTGTTACATTGTTTGGGGAATTTGTGCACAACTGCGAAGCCTTATAGTCCTCAGGGGGTCGGTGTTTTTAAAATCGTAATTGGTGCGAATAGCCTCAATCATGTAGGACTACGATGATCTTACAATACATGGTAGTTAATAAGCGGTGTCGAAAGCGGTCTGAAAATCAGGCATTTTCAGGCACCAATTACGATTTTAAACACACCGACCCCCTGAGGACCATAAGGCTTCGCACACAACACAAAGAAATGCCGGGTACTAGGTATGATTGGTGATATTGTAAATTAAACCTGAACTTTACACTGAAGTTAATTACATTTTAACCTTTGTTATTAGTAGTTCATGACCCGGGTGTCGCTTTGACAGGAAGTGGCTTGGAGTCTTCTCTACCTTGGCCAAGGCTTGGCTGACTCCTCTTCCTGTTGCCCCTCCAACATGTATGGGGATTTCAATAGGGCTGCAGCAAGTCTGCCTTATGAAATTTGATAATGCAAAGGAGCGTATTCCTATTCATTTGTAATTTGGACCGGACTTGACCATGTGCTGGGCGTCGTGAATGACACTGCCCAATGTGCCTTGCCCAAACATCTGCCCTAGGTACTTTGACATAAATCGTATAGACTTGATATTGGGTTCCACAGAAGAGCGCCTGATATGGATCAGGGTATAAAGAGCGCAACCCCTCTGATGTAAATCCTTTGTTTGGACTATATCATTTTCAAGATATTTAAACTGCCATCAACACCCTCAACACCATGGCATCTCTTCTTTGCCTCGGTGTGGCTCAACTTGTTTCACATCACAAAGAACCTTCAGCAATGGAGAGCAGCGAAAAGTCATCTATATGGCACTCTTTCTCATCTGAGCGTCGCAAAGAGCGCAATGAGCGTAGAGCAGAGACAAACACCAGATCGGCACCATCAAGGTTCCGAGGGCGCAGCAATATTTCCAACAAATCATCGCCGTCTGGCACACACCCATCAGATCTTCCCCCGCCGTATTCCGAATCGGAAATCCCAGTAATCAGAATCCGCGGTCCCGAAGAGCCTGAGTCCGAGTCCCAATACTCCTTCCTCCGGGACTTCGACACCGTCTTCCTCGTAGACGACAGTTCGAGCATGCAAGGCCGATTATGGAAGGAAGCTGAAGAAGCGATTGCCGCGATCGCGCCAATCTGCACTACATACGACAGCGACGGAATCGACATCTATTTCCTCAACCACCGGCCCCACTGCACCTCCTACTACGAGTCATACTACACATACAATCACCGCCAGCGCTCGCAAGCTGGCGCCGATGGCTACCACAACGTGACAACAGCTCAACGGGTCAGTGAGATCTTCGCGTCCGTCCGACCTCGCGGCGGAACGGCAGTTGGTCACCGGCTGCATGATATACTAGATCCTTACATGCGGCGGGTGCAAGCGATGCACGCGGCGAAGCTAGCACGTGGAGCGATCGACCCTGACGTCTACGTCAAGCCTATCAATATCATCACTATCACTGATGGTGTTTTTACGGATGATGCGGAGGGGATTATCATCAAGACAGCGAAGATGCTGGATGGACCTACTTGCGATGCTTTACCGTGGCAGGTTGGCATTCAGTTCTTCCAAATTGGGAATGACGAGGCTACGAGGCAGGAGCTGGAGGGTTTGGATGATCATCTTGGCGCTCGGTGTCAGGATACGAATATGAGGGATATTGTTGATACCGTTTCCTGGAAGAATCGGACTGGAACTCGGTTGAACGGGGATGGGATCTTGAAGACTGTACTTGGGGCTGTTAATAAAAGGCTGGATAGACGCAGGGTTTGATTCTTATACTTCGATAATTGGGTGGGTTGGATGTTTGTATTGGGTTTTAGGTGTTAATCCCCCAGGTTTCAGGTTTCAGGTCTAATTGGATATGTATATTGGAGTCTTTCTTTAATCTATGATGGCTCATAGATGGTTATGTCCATATTGCACTATTTTCTGTTTACATTCTATGCTTCATCGATATCCAATCGCATACTTTCTCTCACGGAGCACGGAGTTCCTGAAACTGACATATCGTCTGCAGGCGCCGTAATCTCACGTAGCGCCCGAGTGGAGAATTCTCGGACATAAATTAGTTGCGTTAGTGTTCATCTCCAGTTCAAGGAACTAGCCAATGAGGGTAGTTTGACGCCAACTCGCCAATCACGCCTTCTCGGTAGTTAGAGCTCGGATAAGTCTACATGTCAATGTTGTAGCACCATGAACTCCAATGTGATGTGTATGTTGGTGGCACCTACGGAGTACTTCCTGTACGGAGTAATATTCTATAACATCGAACCCAGATTACGTAGAGCTCTTCAATGTCACCCAAATCAAAATTAATATAACTAATCTAAATGTGTATACCTTACATGGAGATCGACGAACTACGGAGAGTGGAGGATCGGAGGATCGCAAGCCACACCGTGGACACGATCATAATCTGATTTCACATTTCCTCTCCTTTAGAAGTTACTGAATACCTAGGTACTGAATACTCCGTACTACACACGGCATAGATCATAGTCTTCACAATTATCCTTCAACCCAGCTCCACCCCTCATCACCGCCAATTTGTGATCGGCGTCGAAGTCATCATCCCCGCGCCGATCTCCGTCAAAAAAAAAACCTCGAATTTGCCTCTTCACCCCCTTCTCTCTTGCTCTTCCTCTTCTGTAGGCTGAGCGGTTTCAGTACACCACCGCGTCCACTTCAAATCTACCAATTCCTCCGGTTTCAACCTTCTCAACCTGCAGCTCTGTTAGCGCCGGGCTCACGCAGGAACACCACCCACCCGAGTGGTCGGCGCTTCCTCCTCCCGATCCCCCATTGGCCAATCTTGTCGCCCTGCACAGCGCCTGGCAAATTGCGTCGCGGTTCCTGAAGCATCCGCTTCAATCTTGTCTTTTTGATTTCGAGCTCTGTGTCCAGGTCATGGCATTGTGGTCCTTTTCGACGGCGTTGCCCAACATCTGAAACGAACTTGTTATTCTTAGACTTGTCACTCGACCCTGAAACAGGTACTTTGTACAGCGTGGTGTTTCCAATTCCCAGCTGTAATTATAGAACCGCCTTTGTGGAGTTGGCTTTGTGTCTGGGCTGGTCCAAGAGTGCTTGTGAGCCTTGTGGGTTTGTTATATGAGCTCGTGCTTCACCTCGAGACTTTGTTGCTCTTTCTCTATAGACCACTGTCCTTTGATTGCTTTGCATTTGCGTGTATACTACTGTGCTTCTGTCTTTTAGCATTTTCTTTTTCGTTTCTTTGTGCTTTGCATTGTTTTGCATTTTGTTTTTATCTGTCCTTCTACTTGTGCTGCCGCCTGCTTTGCTTAGCGATCTACACTTCCATTTCCCTTTCTGTGTTTTACCTTGCGATGATATCAACTACCCTCATGACTTTCTTGCTGTGAGTATTGCCCGCAATTGACATCTTCCTGCCCTGACCGAGAATTAGGATCACCAAACCCGAGGTCCGGTCGGTCAAGCTGCTCGGATCATGGGATAATTTCTCTAAGCAATATGTCATGGAAAGGGACAAAAGAGTTGGGCCTGGACATTGGAGAGGATGTCATACTTTTACAGATATGATAGGCGATGGACCGGACAAGACACAATGGCGAACAGGAGGTCTTAAGATGGGTGGTACCTATTGGTATTATGTGAGTCTTATCCTGTTATTTATCAGATGCAAAGCTGACGATCATATCAGTATCTGCTCGATAATGATATAGAGTATTACAATGAGGCGGAGCCAACGACCACAAAGTGCCCGCTTCTTCCGGGGCAGCCTGTGAATGTGTTGAACGTTCCAATCATTTTACCCGACAGTCGGGCACATGGACGGTCAGCAAGTGGTAGCTCTCAGAATTCTGATCATATTCGGACTATGAACCCAGAAGACAAATTTATGAATCCACGGAAGCCACCGCCGCAACCTCAGCCAACCCGGCTTCAAACCTCTGCATCGGTCCATCGTCAGCCAAGTCCGGCGCGGTCTTCCGGGAAATCTCCATTGACTGGGATTTACCGAAGTATGTCTCAGCCTCACAGTGCCGCCCGCAAGGGTCACAAGAAAGACTCACGTTCTATGTCTCCCCCGAGAGCTCGTGCCCTGCTGGCTGCTCTAAGGCAGCCCACTGAGACGGACAGGAATCTCGAGTCGCGACCAGGAAACGCCCCTAATATGGTACCGCAGCAGAATGAGCAAGTTGACTACCGCCGAAATGTTCCTGGGATCAAGGTTAACGCTGGAATTGCGATTCCGTCATCCGCAAACTCTTCTGATAAACTTGGTTCGTCTACTATTCAAAGTCGTCGCGCGATGAAAGCAAACGCTGGTGAAACAGCACCCGGTCGTCTGCTTACAGTGCAAACTTGTCCCGATCCCCGCAAACCTAGCGCTTCCCGCAGCGCAGCTCATGGGAACGCTGCGGCCTTTGACGAAAACCGTGCGATACAGGAAGCCCTGAATGATATTGCGGGCTCCGGTGACTTTCCCACGCCAACAGCCGCGTTTTCTAAAGAAGAAAAGAGACTCCCTACACTCCCAAACACTCCATCTTCTGTCATGGATGAAGCAGTGCGAGCCATCGACGAGAGAGATAAGGCGATGGAAGGAGAAATTCCACGCAGTCACTTCTCTAGCATGACAGCATCCACAGACTCGACCCATTCCCGCTTCGTGCCCGAACACAGTCGATTCTCTGAGTGGAGTACCGACACCGAAGCTGATTACAACCCGCACGAATCGATAATGTCAGCTGTGACATTTAATCAACCACAGGACGAGTCCATGGCCGATGAAAGATGGGAGACACCGGACCTGTCGCAGTCCGGAGATGGCGCAACAAATACCGACCCAAACACTCCTCACCTTACTGTCTACTCCAAGCCCTCGTCACCGAACTCAGCCTCTGGAGAACTCCCTCCCTGGAACGTTGGTCTCCCACAACTCACTGTTTCCCTCTCCACACCGAGTATCGACGGCTCTGGACTGGGCATCGAGAATATGGAGGAGGTGGAAAGTAACCCCAAGCGCCACGCCGCCCTATTTAACGCCATTGAATCTATGGAGGCTCTCGCACTCTCGCGCAGCCCTAATGGCTCGCCAATCATCCTCCCCCAGGTCCCTGGTAACCCCGGTGCTGAGGGACCGTTCTCTGAGGCGGAGCGCAAATTGAGCGAGGCTTCCCTTGAACGGATTCGCTCCCGGCGGAGCAATACTTCGTTCCAGGGAAATGCTACCATGCAGGAGTTGATGGATGAGCTCAGCTACCTAAAGAATATGATCCAGGCCGACATGGATGGGACGCCATTCTAGTAAAAGATTCGTTGGTTGGATTCTTTGTCTCATATTTTTGTTCTTCGGTCTTTATTCTCATATGAACCTGGCGCTGGTAGCTAGGTTGGAGTGTACTGTATGTACTCCGCACATGTAACATTTAGCTCTCGATAACTAGAGAAGTAATCATACTACAATTTTCAAAAACAACTGGAATGCATTATAGTCAATACAAACTCCTGTTATGAGCCTGCTATCTTGTGTAGAATAAGAAGAAAGAAAAAACTTACAGAATGTGGGCGATGGCTACTATAGAGCCTTTGGATTCATTCACCCACTCTATGGCCACAACCGGGGTATCTGGTTGATTGGGTTAAAGTTGCAATTCATAATATTACTCGGCTCCATAATCATATTATTTCTGTAAGTATAAAACAAAATGCAAATGAACAATTACGAAAGAGAAAAATTGGTGACTGTAATAGTTCACAACATTGAACAAGGCGGAGAGGACTGTAGTCGTACACACGCGCCAAGAATCCCTGTATCCACGAAACATCTTCAAACGCCAAACTGTGCCAGAGCTCAATCTTGAACTTTTAATGTCCCCACAATAAGAATGGGCTGAATCTGCCATCTGTGCCGAGAACAATATATCCACAATGGCAGCTGAAGGGCCTCAGCTGACTCCCGTAGGGGAGAAGTCCTTACCAGCAAAATGCAAGTCGCGGGCCGTGACCTACTGTCCCACAATGGATCTGATTGCGCTGGCAACCGAAGACGAAGAATTGCGCGTCTTTCGACTTAATGGGCAGCGAGTCTTCGGTGGTTCTTTCGGTGGAGACCCCTACCTTGGTGAAGATGAGGAGGACGGCGAAATCAGAGGGATGGCGTGGATGGCCAATGGTGAGTTTTACATTCTTTATTCCCGGACTATGTTCTATGCTCTTTTTATGATTGAATGTGTTTAATTGGCCATATTGACTCTGTATCTGATTTTCCATTAATGCTGTAACAGGTCGCCTGCTCGCTGTCGCTTATGGAGATGGCTCGCTCCGCATCATCAATTCGTACAGTGGCAAAACGGTACACCACTACCAGACTTATCAGCAGCGAGACGAGCTCATCGGTACTGAGAGTCCGATGCCCAAAGCAACATGCGTAGCGTGGGGCGTCAATTTTACTGACAGCAAAACCGCACAGCGGCAGCTACATGAGTCCGCGGGCCAGGTCTCCGTCGACGACCTCCTCGCTCCGGGAGTATATCCCTCGAAAGCTAATGCTATGCTGAAAGCAGACTTGCCCAGGGAACTTGCCTTATTGGATATTGAGGGCTCGCTGCCAAAGCTGAGCACGTTGCCTGCAACGGGAGGCGAGGACGATGTCTTCAGCTCTCGGGTGTCCCTCGATTCTATCTTCCATTCCTCGAAGGATACAAACGACTCGGTAGATGTGCTATCGGTCGGTTTCGATGATGGTACAGTTCACCTGCGCATCTTCAATTGCTTCGAGATTGGCTCTTTTCCTATAGGCAATTCTGCCGGTATCTCTAACTCCTGCCGTATTCTACGCCATGCGTCCCATCCCTTAAGCTCCACGCACGCTCTGTTGGTATCGCCAGCTAAGGGTGACTCTCGGGCCCCCCTTGAGCTGATCACAATGGACTTGCGCTTTATTACGAAGTCTGGGAGATATCTGTCTGTTCTTGCGTCGAAGACCACGCAGCTTCAAAACTTACTGCGCTATATTGGTCAGGTGCAGCGACAGATCGAACTTGAGTGGAAGAATGCTCAGGAGCTTCCTGCGCGGTTCTTGCGTAATATCAATATGGACTTGCAAGAGAAATGCCAGTGCGATTTTATCACTGCTATCTATCATCTCGTGATCACTGGTCATTGCTTTGAGCCTTTGAGAGAGTTTCTTACTGATATCATTGGAGACAGAGTATGTAGGCCTTATACTTCAGGAGACTGTTTGCTAATGAAAAGTGCAGGGCCACAAGAGATGGGATAAGGCTGTCGCAGGCGGTTATGAAAATATTCGGCGACTGACACATGAGTGCCTCCTTCCGGCTCTGGAACGCAGTCAAGTGCTTCTCAGTCGATTGGTCGGGTTATCCAAATTTCACAAGCTAAGCGATGTACTTGGGCTTGATACGACGAAGCTCAACGCCATCGGAGAAACACTTGACTGCCTTCATCTTCTAGCGCATAGTATCCTGATCCATGCCAACGAGGAGATGAGGCAATTCAGCTCGTTCTCCGATTGGCTTCGCTTTGAGATCCACGTCCTTAACTTGGAACCCTTGTCGCAGACACTTGAAGATATGCAGGAGAAAAGAGACGCGCTCGAAGTCCCTGCTACCGTGAAGTATATCACAGGTGCACTGACCAAAAGTGCTCTGCGCAATTTCATTCGCCAACTCCCCATGATGGGAGTCGTTCAACCTCCTGCCCCAGCAACTGATAAGTGGCTTCCAGATGGGCACGACCGCTCGTTCTACGATACTTTCAAGTCACTTCTCCAACAGCAACGCCTAGCCCTCAAGAAGGGTGGCGATGGCACATCGGTTGAGGTGCCTAAACTCAATGACTTGACAAAGCGTCTAGGGATACATTTTGAGAAAGTCTTTGAGGAGATTGCGTTAACACAGCGCAGAGGGATCCTACATCGATCACCTTTGACCCTTCACTCTGATTGCGACCAAGGAGTTGTTGATCTAACCTTTTGCTACGAGGTGAGTTTGAGGTTTGGTGTTCAATATATTTCACATGCTAATTTTCAATAAAGGATGGCACTGCAGGCCAGCACTGTGCGATCTATGTCGCCACTAGGTCAATCACATCAAAACATCAAGGTTCGAAATGCGCCCACCCTCTGTTATGATTCAAGATGCTTATGCTTAAGCCCCGAAACCAGTTTATCTTTACCGCGTTGTACTCGACTCTGTCAGCGGTGTCACCTCAACAAGAAGCACGTCACTTGCAACTCTCAACCTCCAAAATGGCGAAGTGCGCCAACTCCAATTTGTGACCGATAACACACTTATGGTCCTCTGGCGTGACAGTAGTAAGTCACCCCACATGATGACCTGGCATGTTCTTTATCAGGATCGCGCACATTCTAATACTATATTTGAGTAGAAGGTTCCTCTTATCTCCTCAACTTTCCCTTCCAATCCGACTCGGTGGAATCCCAAAATCAGACAACCGATCTGTCACCGTTGATTCCTGACTACGTCGAGTGCGACAGCAAACCGTCTTCTCCAAAGCCGAATACTTCAGTTACAACACTAGATATCTCTCCTGAATCTCCTCATGCAGATATCCTTGTACATCACTTTGCTTCACATGGCCCTAAGGCAAAGCCCATCCATGTTGATGTCAATGGGCGGAAGGGACGACGTGCTGTCTGTGTTTTATACAGTGACTCTATGCGATATGAGGTCTTGGATTTGGATGCTGCTATGGGAGACGAGGAGGATGATGATGAACAGGAGGATGAGGAGGACGAAGAAGAGGAAGAAGAACAAGACGAAGACGAGGACCAAGTTACCGATGATGAAAATGATGAGAACTAGAATCTTTTAGTTTTAACGATACCTATGAGAATAACCTCATGTTTTAGTGGCAAAAGTCCGCTGGGCTAATATGGTGGCCTTCTTAGTCTTGGTCTTATTCCTTGTTCATTGTTGACAGACACATATGTAGTCATGGGTGAGACAGTGGAAGTTTTTTGAAGCCTAGTTGAACTTCATACACCTAATAATGAGAAATTTGGTCCTCAGTGCAAGTTCCTTGCGTGTATTCGCTTGCTTGCGAAAGGAATTTAGGGGATATTTCACAAAGGGTCGAGGGGCAGGTCATCTGATATAATCAAATTACATGTACCATTGTTCTCAGTGGTAAAGTGAGTGGCTGGTTTCATGGACGTGAATTTCAGCCCAGATAGCTTTGCTAGTAAGCATACTGGATATCTAGATAGAAGAAGACAGCATACATAAACAGGCAGCCTTTGTCGTTGTCCTATAGATTGTGTTCCTTAGACCAATTATGACCCGATTCCTCAAAGCCCATTCTTGGTTATATATCCATTCACCTATGTTGCATATATATATAAGAACCGGTTACTTACACCGAGTTTTCCATTCATATAGGTCTCATAGATTGTTTCAAGGTATCTAGAATCTGTTGGACCTACGTACGATCGATGCTTAGGCTAATACCAATGACATAGAGCACAAAGCAAGCTGAAAGAATCAGTGTCACATCTATCTTGGGATATGGATGTTTTTGTGTAATGGCCAAGTTGCCTCAGTTACCCTGTGACCCGGCGAGGTATGTCAATGAAAGCGAAGATTATGACACCTTGTATATCGATGTACTTCTACTTATAGTCCTTTTAGAGGATCTGTGCTTTGCATGAAATATACTAGTTGGGTTTAGTCTGGTGAAGGTACTTATAATAGATCTCAGAGACCTATCACAAACCCCTACTCACTACAAAAGATTTTCCCCAGGTCATGAAAGGGGCACCAAAAATCCCGATAAACAAAGGATGAAAGAAAATCCCCAAAAACCCACAAGCCCAAGACAAAGCAAAATCATCCTATTCTAGAGGATTCCGTTTACTATTATTTTACACCCCACTGGTGGAATCGGTCGCTGGGGCCACAGGCTAACCACTCGAAAAAGAAAAACCAAAACAAGCAAAGCGATAGAGGGGCAGCCCCTCTATGAATGGAAAACGAGCCTCAAATACTTCAACATAAGCAACCAGAAATAGTGCCCCCTTTCTTGATGAACTGGATGTTCAATTTCACATGCCATAGATTAATCGGACAATAGTACGAGTCAGCTAGGGAGCAAGGAGCCTGCAACCTGAGGCATCAGATCACGTGCACATGACTAACCCCCGCACTCGGACCAATCAGAGGACGACCCCCGTAGAACCTCACGCTTGTCGTCTTTCTTGCTTCGATTCTGCATTTTTCTTTCTTCACATATCTCGCACTTCTACAGCCTTTACCATCTTTTCCCCGGACATCCCATCTTTTTTTTTGAGTGCGTTGAAATCTGGGCGTGCACTCAAGGCACCTTTTCCTCTCTGTGCCTCTTGTCGCGGAAAGACCTAGTGCATGCCGCCTCGTCATATCCACAAAAACACCCGTCCCTTCTTCCCACTCTTCCACAGGAAATCCTCTTTCCACCACCGCTGCTATCGTGGTGATCATTGAGTTCCCGAACCCTTTGATTGATCCGGGTCTAAAGGGGCTTTGAAACCCTTTTTTTCTTATCTGCTCTCTATCTCTTTTTCCCTTTCTTTTTTTCCTCCTGCCAACCCCACATCCTCGTTTCTTTGCACACCATGGATGCCCGTCAAGTGTTGCAGAGCACCCTTGCGCCAGATGCTGCTGAGCGTAGCAATGCCGAACAGCAACTCGCCCACGCCGCGGAGGTCGACTTCGTATGTGTCTCCCTTCTATTCCTGCCACGCGTTATGAAGGATATCCCAAGGATGGACCCAAATACTGATACATTTCTATCGCCCGATAGGCCGCCTACCTCATCACCCTTGGTCAGGAACTCGCCAACGAGAGTAGCCCCGCCCACATTCGTGTTGCTGCCGGTATCGCTTTGAAGAATGCTTTCACTTTCCGGGATCAAGCCAAGTTGCGCGAGGTGCAGCTTCGATGGGCCCAGAGCATTAACCCCGAGACCAAGACACAAGTCAAGGAGCTCGCGATCAAAACCTTGCAGTCACCCGATACTCGCGCCGGTAATGCCGCCGCTAACCTGATCGTTTCGATCGCCGCTATCGAACTGCCGCGTGGTGAATGGCCTGAGTTGATGAACGTCCTGGTCCACAATGTCGGCAGTGGCAACGACGCAACAAAGCAGGCATCTCTCACTGCTATTGGTTACATTTGCGAGTCGCAAGATCCCGATCTCCGTGCTAGTCTGACACAACATTCCAATGCTATTCTTACTGCGGTTGTCCAGGGAGCTCGGCGCGAGGAGCCGAACATGGATGTTCGTTTTGCCGCCATCGCTGCCCTCAGTGACGCCGTTGACTTCGTTCGCTCTAACATGGAAAACGAGGGTGAGCGCAACTTCATTATGCAGGTTGTCTGTGAGGCTACCCAGGCCGACGAGGTTCGTGTGCAGGCCGCTGCATTCGGCTGCCTGAACCGTATCATGGGATCATACTACGAGAAGATGCGCTTCTACATGGAAAAGGCTTTGTTCGGGTTGAGCATTGCGGGTATGAAGAACGAGGAGGAAGAGGTCGCTAAGCTGGCTATTGAGTTCTGGTGCACTGTCTGCGAGGAGGAGATTGCCATCGAGGATGACAACCTGGAGGTATGTATCAAGCATAGAAGACAGAATACTCTTTTACTGACTTATATTACTTATAGGCTCAGCAGGAGGGCGGTGAGGCTCGTCCTTTCTTCGGATTTGCTCGCGTCGCTACCCGCGAGGTTGTTCCTGTCTTGCTGCAGTCCATGTGCCGTCAGGATGAAGATGCTAGTGATGATGAATACAACGTGTCCCGTGCTGCTTACCAGGCCATGCAGCTTTATGCCCAGTGTGTGCAGGGCGATGTCATCCAGCCCGTCGTGAGCTTTGTCGAGGAGAACATTCGCAATGAGGATTGGCACCGTCGCGATGCCGCAGTCGCTGCTTTCGGTGCCATTATGGAAGGCCCCGAGCCCAGCGTTCTGGAGCCCCTGATCAAGCAGGCTCTGTCTGTCCTGCTTGGAATGATGGAGGATAGCTCGGTCTCTGTGCGTGACTCTACTGCCTACGCGCTGGGTCGCGTGTGCGACTGCTGCCCCGAGGTTCTCGACCCTGAGGTCCACCTTCAGCCGCTTATTTCGTGCCTCTTCAACGGCCTCGCCAACTCCCCCAAGATTGCCAGCTCCTGCTGCTGGGCTCTCATGAATGTCGCAGACCGGTTTGCTGGTGATGATGGTTCGCAGACCAACCCCCTGTCAAAGCACTTTGAGGACAGTGTGAAGTCCCTATTGACGGTTACTGAGCGGTATGTATCTTATGGGTTTCTTTTTTTTAATTCCTCAACCTAACATCCATATAGACAAGACGCGGATAACCAGCTCCGTACCGCTGGATACGAAGTTCTCAACTCCTTCGTTATGAACTCGGCCAATGACAGCCTGCCCATGGTTGCCACTCTCTCAGATGTTATTATTCAGCGCCTCGAGCACACTGTTCCTATGCAGCAACAGGTTGTCAACGCAGAGGACCGTATTCTTCTTGAGGAGATGCAAACCAGCTTGATCAGTGTCATTCTTGCCATTGTTCAGCGCTTCGAGGCTGATATCAAGCCTCAGGCTGACCGCATCATGAGCGTTCTCCTCCAGGTTCTGAGCACTCTTGGTGCCAAGTCCAGCGTGCCAGATGTTATCTTCGCTACTGTTGGTGCTATTGCCAGCGCTCTTGAGGATGATTTCGTCAAGTACATGGAGTCTTTCAGCCCCTTCCTGTACAATGCTCTCGGCAACCAGGAGGAGCCCGGTCTCTGCTCCATGGCCATCGGCTTGGTCAGTGACATTGCTCGCGCCTTGAACGAGAAGGTTCAGCCTTATTGCGACACTTTCATGAACCTCTTGCTCAAGACTCTTCAGGTCAGATAATGCCTTTCGGATACGCCCTGATCTATATGCTAACTTCATAAACAGACTTCTACCAACCAGCTCAAGCCTGCCATTCTCGAGACCTTTGGCGATATCGCTCAGGCTATCGGAACTAACTTCGATACTTATCTGGCGGTCGTTGGCCAGGTTCTCCAGCAGGCTTCCAGCGTTACCACTAGCTCTGACCTCCCCTACGACATGGTTGATTACATTGTTTCCCTCCGTGAGGGCATCATGGATGCTTGGGGTGGTATCCTTTTGTCCTACAAGGGCACTCCCTCAAGTAAGCTGCTTAGCTGCCCTAGGTCTTTTCAATCAGTTACGTCGTAAGCATGCTAACTAGATTTCAGTCACCCAACTCCAGCCTTTCATCGAGTCTATCTTCCAGCTTCTTCACATCATCTCCCAGGAGAGCAATCGCAGTGAAGGTCTGATGCGTTCTGCCATGGGTGTCATTGGGTATGTTTTAGTGTTGTTAGGTCTTGATTGCTGTACTAACTGCTTATTAGTGATCTTGCCGATGCATTCCCTAATGGTGAGCTTGCTGCTTACTTCCGCAACGACTGGGTCACCACCCTCGTAAGGGAGACCCGCACAACCAGACAGTACAGCGATCGCACCATCGAAACTGCCCGCTGGACCCGTGAGCAGGTCAAGCGCCAGATCAACTTGGGTGCCGGTATGTCGTAAATCTAGCACCATGTCTCTTCTGTGAGAAACAGTGTTTCTGGTTCGATTTCGTCATTCGAAACACCCCTGATGTGCATCGGGCCAGTTGGTCTGAAGGCTACAGGTTCCATCTAGGCCGGTTGGCTCTACGCGTGGAAGCCTTGCGGCTGCCACCAAGCGGAGGCCTGGCCGTCTGCTTGTTTTCGAAATCGTCGGACTCGAGTGCTTGGTTGACAGCCTTGAGATTCCCCCTCCCCCGTTCCCCAGCGTAGGATTCCCCTTCCTCCCATCACTTCCCCCTTGGTCACGAACTTCGTTTTCCAAACCCCTTTGCTGGCGCTCACTCCCCTCATGACACGTTCGAATGAAATCCCACTATCCTTTCCTATCTCTGTACGGCCCTGTCAGTGTTTCTTTTTCTCTTCTTGGCACAACCCTTTTCACCTTTCCCCTCATCCTCTACGTTGTTTTTAATTAGACAAGACCCCCCCACCCCATTCTCGCATCCCATAGCATTGCGAATCATGTAGCCCGACAATTCATGTATCCCTTCCCCCTCTCCTGTACTCCCCATTCATGTATCCAATCCCCTCATGTCACACCCCCTCCAGAAGAGCCATTGTCATGAAAAAGCTGTCCTTTATCTCTGTCTCCCTTTCTCGTATACTCCGACATTGCCCACAACGATACTGCCACGCTCCAAAATCATGTATAGAGCAACCCATCGCAACCTTGTCCCAGGATGGAATAAGTTGATGATGTGCTGACGGGTCAGTAGCAGTAGATGTAGCGGTGTTTGTATGATTATTCTGATGGAGTTGAAATGTTGATTTACAAGATTGATTTATTTTTGCCTGAATATCTGCGGTAATCTATCATTGTTTGGTACCTAATGGTTGTAAGCCAAGTCCCAAGCGGGTATGGATGAGGTACCTATGTATAACTATCAAAAGCGGGTATCGCCTGAGGCACTAAGGTGTCAGCTTTAATCGTATCCGATAAGGGCTAAACAACCCTATCGGACCCCGATAGGGACTAGTGGGAAAACGGAACCCACCACCCGAAAACCAAAGTTTGCTCGAGCAGCGATTTTCTTCTCTCCATCCATCGACGACCATCTTTCGAGGTATGTGATATGCCCTCCCCCAATAACAGCCTCTCAGCTAGTCTGGGGATGCAATCATCTTGTCTAGATTGCTTCCGATGAATTATAGATGATTCTCAGGAACTGCGATCCAGGAAGCCAAGATGATACGCATCTCCCAACTCGGCACGGGCTGAAGAACTCCTTGCAATGCAAAAAAGGGGCACTCTTTGCGCTCGAAGACTAGTGGTGGCTGACTTAAACCGCCTGCGACGAACAGATACCTCATAATCTCTACTTTTCACGTTACGATTTGAGAATCTCGATTCTAAACCGCCAAAATGGTCAAGACCTCCGTCCTCAACGATGCGCTTAACGCCATGAACAACGCCGAGAAGGCCGGCAAGCGCCAGGTCCTCATCCGTCCTTCCTCCAAGGTCATCGTCAAGTTCCTTGCTGTCATGCAGAAGCACGGTATGTCAATATTTGAAAATTTTCGTTTCGTCTTTTTTCTTTCTTTTCTGTCTTGTGTTCTTGTCCTATCTTCTCCTGTCATGAATCACCTTTTGTCTCAGCCATTCGGGCTGATAACTAGGCGGCCGGTCTCAATCACCCACGACGTCTGCCTTTTAAGTGCCCGATATATTGATCTGTGAAGATCTTACACGTTTTCAAAACGCTGTTATGGCTTTTTCAGTATTTGACGACTTTTAATTCTTCGCAACATGCTAATTCTTTCTTTTCTCAGGCTACATTGGCGAGTTCGAGGAGGTCGATGACCACCGCTCCGGCAAGATCGTTATCCAGCTTAACGGCCGGTATGTATTCGCACCTACAATTCTCACACCTGACCGAATCCTAAGCTAACGCCGCTCTCTATAGCCTTAACAAGTGTGGTGTCATCAACCCCCGCTACCCCGTCCAGCTCCGTGACCTCGAGAAGTGGGCCACTCAGCTCCTTCCCTCCCGTCAGTTCGGTTACGTCGTCCTGACCACCTCCGCCGGTATCATGGACCACGAGGAGGCTCGCCGCAAGCACGTTGCTGGTAAGCTCCTCGGCTTCTTCTACTAGATGGAGTCGCTTTAAAAAACAATTGAGAAAAAGTTACTGCTTTGACTGGTATCGCATGGCGTTGGACTGGGTGGGCTGGACCCTGGAATGTAATCTGGACTTTGTAGCTGTGAACAAAATACCCACTGTTCCGCACTTTGATGGTTTGCAGAGTACATGGTTCGCTCGTACAACAATGCTAGATGATTCCGGTCTGCAAAATTCATACCTACTGCTCTCCCTCTGCCGTTACTCGTAGCCCCGGACCGAGGTACCCACTCACCGCCTCCGGTATACAAGTATTCTGCCCTTCCCCCGCAACAGTAGCAAGCCGAGTACGTACAGAGTGCATAGTAATAGAATACTCGAATAATCGTATACCATGCCATTAGATACGATATATTTGACCCGTCATGGGGTATGTCCACATCCCCTGAAACCCTCATTTGGGCATACAAACTTAACAACCTCGCAGCATCGTCTCAACTGGACTATCGACTTCCGTACGGGCACCTACAGGTCCCAATTCCCCACGCCGACAGGTAACCCAGCGGACCCTGCGCTGACCTCGCATGGTGTGCGCCAGTCGCATGAGCTAGCAACACATATCGCCGGACGAAAATTTCATCCCAAACCATTCCGTATCTACTCAAGTCCCTTCTACCGATGCCTACAGACAATCCAACCCTCCGTTGAAGAGCTGAAGAGAATATCCTCTTCAAGTGACAACCAACAGAATAATCAGCTTGGTTCAATTGATCAGAATGCAGAGCTAGACGTCAGAATTGAGAATGGCTTAGGGTGAGTTACACGTCCTCTTATGGTTATAGATCCTTATATTCTACCAACCTCCCAAGGCTCCGCTTGATTTCAAGTAGACCACGCAATCTCTCAGCAATGAATTACCAAAAATCTAACTGAATCCCAGAGAATGGTTCGGCGCAACCAACTTCTTCGATCACCCCTCCCACCCAACCCCCGAAACAATGTCCACCCACTTCCCAACACTCCTCACAGAGAGAAGCCAGACTTACGAACCATTGCTTATCCCCTCAACCCGCGGTGAGACAATATCCCAGCTCCACAACCGCGTCGCAACGACCCTGGAGGGCATAATAGCCGACATCGACGCCGAGATCTCCGCCCTGGAAGCGAAGCAATCACCAGATCAAAGAACTAGCAAATCAGTCTTGATCTGCGCGCATGCTGCGCCGCTGATTGCCATGGGACGGGTGCTCACGGGCTTTATGCCGGATGATAGCTCCGAGGAAGACTTTAATGTTTTTACGGCTGGGTTGAGTACTTTCAAAAGGAGGGGCGCTACTGCGACTGTTACTACTAGACAGAGTAGTAGTCGAACGGAAGACCTTTCCGAAAGTGCGCTCGCTGAGGGTACGAAGCTCATTCGCGTGTCGAGCTCCCCTCCTCAATGGAAGAATGGGCGTGGTGTTGGGGGTGGGTGGGATTGTATTGCGAATGGGGATTGCAGCTTCTTGAGTGGTGGCGCTGAACGTGGATGGTGAGTAGATTGGTTTTTCTGTCCCTGGTCTTGAGTAAACACTGACATGAACTCTGGCAGGCACTTTGATGGCGAAGAATCATTCAACACTGCCGGGGCTCCTATGGCTCCCACTTCGGAGCCGGCTGGAACTGTAGCAGCCACGAAGTTGTGAGGATTGGCTTCGGTTCATATTTAGATCGGCGAAGATAGAGATTCAGAAGTGATAGAAATATGAGAATTTATGGGCCACATGAAACAGGGAGGAAGCTACGGCAATTAGCAAGATGCGAAATGATAAGAATGTAATTTGAAAACGCTATCGCTAATGAAGGTAAGAATATCTTTTCAGTTCAATGCAGCGTTGGACTCTCCGTCCAAGCTGAACATACGTGTCATCCGTCCCCACGCCTTTAAGATTGTCTGATCTCAACGTCATTCCCATTTCCAGTTCGCTCAGATTCCCCGAGTCCCTACTGCTGTGCCTGCTCCTGCTCCTGCGCCTGCGCCTGGCGATTCAGAGCTTCCTGTTCCTCCTGGCGTGCTCGCGCCAGGCGCTCTTGCTCAGCCCGGTGAGCTTGATCAGCCGCAGCGCGAGCCTGGACCTGGCGCTCACCGAGCCCTGGAACCAGGCTCGCAAAGAGAAGAACAAGAGACCTCTCTAAACGACGTACTATGTCCCATAGTCCAAGCCCTGCAGTAGCATCATTGCCTCCGGTTTGGGCGGCAGGATCTGTAGGCCCGCCAATATGGGCGAGGCCATCGAGATGGCGCTGCATGGGATCAATGACCATATGCAGAATTTGTTGCGGGATGTCCGTTTCGGACAGGAATGTGATCAGTAACGAAATGCTGACGAAAATGTAGCGTCTCCATGTGCCAGGAGCACTGAGCAGATAACAAAAGCACCACAGGCGAGCGAACAGCCAGATACGGCGGATGTGTCGTGCGAGACCGATGTGCTCGATATTGTTGGCGCGACGTTGTTGGTTAGCCATTGCCTGACGAACGGCGTTCTGGGCTACGCCCGCATTGGGGTGAGGAGGTGGTGGTCCATTGGCTTCGTGAGTGCGAGCAGCTGTATTTGGTGATAAAACTGCATGGACTGGGTGTGTGTGCGTGTGTACGGTATTCGTAATGACATGATTTTCTCCCGTTGGTGCAGTTACCATAAAAAACTGGACGCCTTCTTCGTTCGGGATTGTTAATGATGTAAGGTTTAGATCTGCACTGGTTGTTGTCCGAGGCCATGAGTCCCCAGCTGGAACGTTTGTCTGCAACTGCTGATGCGTAGCTTCTTGTATCCTCGTGCGTTGTTGAATGTGAAAGATACGGCCAATCAATTCCTCAACCCCAGTCAAAGGAGACCGGCTCGCATGTTGTCTATCTTGAAATTCAAGAAGCTGCGTTCGTAAACGGATGACATGTTCGATTGGTGGTGTGATAGCATAGTTGAGTCCTCGCTCAATTTGTTCAATTTGAGTTCGTATAGCGTTGATCTGCCGGATAGTTCCTGGATCATCTGTTCCAGGTGTATTTTGGACTGGTCGATGTGGATTTGATGATTGTTGAGCGGTTGGCTGTGAGTGAGGCGTTGGCACGCGAATGAACTGATTAGATGCAATAGATGGGGGCGCGTAAGCTGACTGGCTATTGTCAGTGGTAGCACTAGGTCTCAGGGACATGCCGGCTGTAGTTGTAGATGGATTTAAATTGGATGCAGCGAACAAGGTGGAGCCGGCATTTTGGGCAGAGACCCCAGGAGCGCCTTGTGACATTCCAGAAATTGGGGGTACTTCGGTCGGTTCAGGTGGCGGCAACACAAGGTGCATGCTGTCAATATCTTCCTGAGATTTGATCCTCTGTCAACACGATGTCACATGGCACGGAAAGCAAAATACATATGCACTTACCTCCACCGACGATACCACCGCTGCAAGCATTGCGTCATTGCCATTGAGCACCTTTCCTCGGTAGATCAACTTTTGAACAGAAGCTCGAGGATTTTCTGGAAAGGACTTTTCGATCCGCTCTTTGAGCTGCCCGAGTGTGATAGAAAGGGGAACAGCTTCGAGGGTGAAGCGACCTGGAGGAGGTAGAGACTGGCAGAGAATGTGGAGTGTGATCGAACGCGATGTTCCCCCCATAGTTGTGGGCTGGGATGACGATGCTTCTGAAGCCATTGCTTTGAAAAGTTAGTTATTTGTAATCTTGAATGCTTCGACTGGCTTGATATAAGCACATGTACCTGGTATCAATGAATCGACTGAGATTCCTGTGTGGCGCAATGTCTGTCCTTGGGACTGTGTAAGAGCACGGGTGATGAGAAAGAAGCGAAGTAAGAGTTGATCTGAGGTGGATGGCTCGAGAATATGTGAGTAGTGAACAATGTCACTGGAATTCGAAGTCCCGATGCTCAGACGGATTGATCTAGATGCTGATATCTGGAATCAATCGATTGATAAGATGTCTGGATCGTACGTCCTGCATGGGCTCTGTAAAAGCAATAGATGAAAATTTTGAAATGATGCTATCTTTGGAAGAGTATGAATCGGACGCGCAGAGGATATAGTGGTCTGCAATCCGAGATGCACAGATTGGAGGTGATTTAGTTGCTGATACCTGGCATCAATTGATTGATAAGAGGGATTGATGTCGTAAGGGTTGAAGTTCTGTAGCGGTAGGAAGAAGAGCGAGAATGGAAGGTAAGAGCTGGAAAAATTCCCAGAGCATAAAACGCAGGATCGCTAATTGAAGAATGAAATAAGTCAATACAACAGTTGATTGCGTTGGTTATCGACGGTCCATTGCATCTCCACGTGCGATTCTGCCGGGCGGTCGTTCGGTAACAGGGCATTTCCCCATTTTCGGAAAAAAACGCTCAGAGCCTAGGGGTCTATTTTAGCGCTCCAAATGGATTAAACATTATGGCCAAGCGCCTTTTTACTTCCTCACCTCTTCTCCACTGCCCTTCCGCTGTCCTTCGGACTGGGGCTGTGTCGATGGAGGTTCTTTCGTTCCGGGCCACGGCCCGGCACAAGGCTAGTCTCCGGCATTTTTCGTCTAAATCATGGAGACAGTATCACAAGGACAATAATTCCGAAAATAATAGAGGAGGGTTCGGTGGACGACTGGGCTTCGCTTTGCGCAACACCAAGGTCGAATGGTATCCCATCCCGGTCGGACTCGGAATCGGTCTGCTAGGCTTGCTGTCTTTTTACAAGTCTCAGCGTGCGGAACGAGATCGGCTGGCTCGCGATGCAGCCGGCGATGAATGGGAGGAGGGAAAACGGCCCCCGCGTCGTCCGAGAATTAGTTTGTCGGGTCCATGGCATATTCAGATCATGTCCACACTACCCCTGAAGGCCATGTCGCGTTTATGGGGCCAGTTCAACGAGATCGAACTTCCCTACTATCTTCGTGTCCCTGGATTCAAGCTCTACTCTTGGGCATTTGGCGTCAATCTCGAGGAGGTTGCCGAGCCTGACCTGCACACCTATCCGAACTTGGCGGCTTTCTTCTACCGCAAGCTGAAGCCTGGTGTTCGACCCCTGGACCCTGACCCACGTGCTCTTCTGGCACCCTCCGACGGCCGAATCTTACAATATGGTATGATCGAGCGTGGAGAGGTTGAGCAAGTCAAAGGAATGACATACAGTTTGGACGCTCTCCTAGGATCAGCCACACCTTCGCACGCCGACCACAGCAATCGACTCACCGACAAAGGCAGGGAAGAACCGCATAAGGATGTTGAGAACATGGATGCTCATGCCGAATTTGCACGCATGAATGGTATCTCCTATACTCTCCCTAGCCTGCTTTCAGGCGAATCTGATGGCTCCCAAAAACGTGCTTCATTGGATGCTTCAACCGCATCCAAGCCAGCCTCGGAAATCCAAGTGCAAGAGGATCTGGCTCGTGGTGACGGTACCCCGTGGTACGCGCCCAAGACAGCGGCCAACCATGCTTTGTTCTACGTTGTGATCTACCTCGCGCCCGGTGACTACCACCGTTTCCACTCCCCCGCTCCCTGGGTAGTGGAGAGCCGCCGCCACTTTGCTGGCGAGTTATACTCCGTCTCACCATATCTACAGAAGCATCTGCCCGGTTTGTTCACTCTCAACGAGCGAGTTGCACTCCTCGGCCGTTGGCGTTGGGGTTTCTTCAGTTACACACCGGTCGGAGCTACCAACGTAGGCTCGATCAAAATCAACTTTGACTCAGAGCTGCGCACAAACAGCCTGTTGACTGATACCGCCGCTGATTTGGCAGCGGCGTTGGCTGCCAAGCGGGGTGAACAATACCCTGGCTTTGTTGAGGCAACTTACCGCCACGCCAGCCGAACCCTTAACGGACATCCGTTGCAGCGTGGAGAAGAGATGGGTGGATTCCAGCTTGGCAGTTCGATTGTACTTGTGTTTGAGGCTCCACTTGGCACCCGCAAGTCCATTGATGCCGGCTGGCCGGAAGATGCCCCGACTGATGGGTGGACTTGGAGCATTGAAAAGGGCCAGCGCATCAAGATTGGCGAAAAGTTGGGCTTTGTGAATGAGGCGTCAAGCGCATAGAGTTGCACAGCCCGGTGCACAGCCGATAGCTGTTTCGGATTGTTTTGATCTGCATGCAGGTCTTGTTTTGTTGTATTATACCAGTCCAGCTTTTTACCCTAGGGTGAGCATTTACTCCGTAGTCTAATCACATTGATTTTTGACCGTCATTTTCTTGAAGTGATCTATCACCAATATGTATGTTAGAGACTACGGAGTGGCTTTCTATTGCATAAGCACAGACCAGGTCTTGGCGTGATGTTATCGCCTCTCGGCCACCGAAACGCGTCATTCACCAGGTTAATTCCAAGATCCTAAGACTGTCTAGTGTCCAATGTCGGAAGTCACACAAGATGTAACCCATGTAGTTGTACCAATAGCCGATGGCGATTGATTTTCAAGCATTGCGCCATACGTCAGTCGCAGGAAAAATCTCCGCTGTGTAGGAGCGATAAGGCGAAAATGAAGCTGGACCAAGGAACTATCAACGTGGGCGAGACTGGACTGCCAAGCTTCAAGCTTAAATCAAGGAATGTACTCCGTAATTCTTCTCCATTTCAATTTCACCTCAATTCTGCTGAGGTTTCAATCCAAGGACCTAAAGCTCTAATTCTTACTGATGGCCATCTTTAACGCGCCTCGGTCTTTTCAAAATGTCAACGCTATCGCTCCCCAGGCCCCTATGGGTGTCAACCGCTTCTTTATGGCAGGCGCTCATGAGAGCCACCCCCCATTCTTTCACTTAGTCTTGCTTGTCTTTGAAGCTGTACTGGAGGTTGTATGTGTCAGCTTACCTGGGTACATTGCCGCTTATCAGGGCATGTTTGATGCCGATGCTCAGAAGCTGGTGGCAAACCTCAATGTGACGCTGTTCACTCCGTGCCTCAGTATGGATTCCCCTGCTAGAGCTCCTACTATGGCTAAGCTCCCTTTTGCGACCGTAATAGCTAACTGTCTTTTACAGTTTTCACAAAATTGGGCTCACAATTGACCGCTGATAAGCTGACCGACTTGGCAATCATCCCAGCTATCTTTATTGTGCAGACCTTTGTCTCATATTTCTGCTCGGTTGTGATCGCCAAATGCTGTCGCTTCAAGAAAAGGCAGTCAAATTTTGTGGCTGCTATGGCGGTACGTGATAAGCTTTGCCGTATAAGAAGACCAAATATCCAATGCTGACAATCGTTGCTCTGCAGGTCTTCGGCAACTCAAACTCTCTTCCAATTTCCCTCGTTGTATCGCTTTCGCAGACCCTTAAAGGCCTTCACTGGGATCGGATCCCGAATGACAACGACGACGAAGTTGCTGCGCGCGGAATTTTATACCTGCTTATCTTTCAGCAGCTAGGTCAACTGGTGCGTTGGAGTTGGGGATACCGTATTCTCTTAGCACCCAAGGATCAGTACCTCGAGGAGGCGGAGCGTGACCAGAGTAGTCAATCGATCATCGAGCAGGGCCAGGCACGATACAGTGACAACCCGGATCAGACAGACCCAGATGAACCGCTAGTACGAACACGCAGCTCAGACGACCTGTGCCATGCCCATGATACAACACACACGGAGCACCGGTTCCAGTCCGGTGACCAAACCCCTGTATCGACACGAAGTTATTCCTACTCAAAGCTATCTTCCGCTCATTCGGACGAAGTTGACTCAGTCCCGTCAGTAATCGGACCACCTCCTTCGGGCCCTTTCCTCCCTCGTCAAAGCTCCCGCGGCGACATCCTCCAATTCCCGGATGTCGAAATCACCGCACGGGAAATCCACGAAGGCGAGAAAACACACTTTCAGCGTTTCAAAGCGTCTCTGCGCAAATCGCAAGATCGTTTGGGCCGGTGGTGGGACAAGAAAACCAATGCTCTCCACGCACGTCTCCCACCCAAGGTTCAAAAGGGTCTCGCATCTACTACATGTGGACTGCGGCGCTTCTTCTATGGTCTGTGGGACTTCATGAATCCGCCCCTGTGGGCAATGCTGGTCTCAATCATCGTCGCGTCCGTTCCAGCACTCCAGCGCCTTTTCTTCGACGACGGCACTTTTGTGCGCAATTCTGTGACCCGTGCAATTGATTCGAACGGACAGGTCGCCGTACCGCTGATTCTGGTCGTGCTAGGTGCGAATCTCGCGCGCAACACAATTCCCGAAGAGGCACTGGCAGACATGGAACACCCTCGTGACGAACGCAAGCTGATCATTGCTTCACTACTTGCGCGCATGCTGTTTCCTACTCTCGTTATGGCGCCGATTTTGGCACTTACAGCCAAGTTTGTGCCAATCAGTATCCTAGACGATCCGATTTTCGTTATCGTCTGCTTCCTGCTCACAGGTGCGCCATCAGCATTGCAGTTGGCGCAGATCTGTCAGATCAATAACGTCTATGTGGGCGCGATGTCGAAGCTCTTGTTCCAGAGCTATGTGGTCTGGTAAGTCATTGTCACACCTTCCTACTTGTACCCGAGACTTCCTCTAGTCATTAATCTCAATGAATTCCGATCATTACTGACACAAATTCTTTTCTCTTCTAGGATTCTTCCGTCCACCCTCGTGCTTGTCATGACAGCTCTGGAGGTTGTCGAGTGGGCCGCTGCTTCTTCATGAACCAGGTTTTTGGCCCCCTTTTTTTTGTATATTATGTGAAACCAAACGATAAAGCTGGTCTTTCTCTAAACTTTGCTCGACTAGGTTACTTTGACCCTGATACTCTTTGGAGAATTTTTGCAAATACCCCTTCTGTCTTTGGGGGATTAGCGTTACCTAAAGCTTTTATTCCCTTTCCACACAACACGCAGTCTGTATGTTTTCGACTCATGATCCTTTCATGAATATTACCCAGATATCTCTATCGTGGATCATGAATCCAATTCTCTTACCCGCTGTATTGAATAAGAATAGCCACACTAGCCGAGCCTCAATGATATTGCAAATTATCACTTGGCAGGAGAGCCAAGAACGTCTATGCCAGGTAAGTCGGTACAAATATATATAGATCCAATGGGATCGAAACCCCAACGGTTGACCCTGCGTTGACACCTATGTAAAGCGTCCCCTGCTAGGCTGCTAGGTGACCATATCGACAAAGAGAAGGTGATACCGATACGGCTTGAAACATGTTTGTGCAAACATATAGACACACATACTCGTGTCAGAAGGTGCAAGGATTCCGAACTCCACAGTTGACCCCAACTAAGCATCTACTATGGTTTATTTGATACTATGAGCCCTATCAGACATATTGGAGTACCTGCCTGTATTTGCTAAAATTCCAGAGGTGACTCCAGGAGAAAAGGAGAGATCCCCAAAATAGCACCATCAACATTGAAGATTGATAAGATCTGTGATGGAAGACAGCTGATAATAGCTGATAGACCAAGGAATCAAGAAACATAGTCTTCACATGATAGACGTATGGAAAGAAAAGAGGCTGGGGAGCAACATTAGCGGACGGAGGTGGTAAGAGATAGAAAGATAAGCTAAATATCAATATGTTCCACGCTCGACACAGACAAAACCAGCTGTGAGAGTTGCAGGGCCAAGCTAATCTACTAGTCTAGAAAAGCCTTCGTATCAAAATTCTTCAATCCCTCTACAAACGGATCATTGGGTATCATTTCGATTCCTGGAAGATCTTCTTTAGGCAGAATCAACTGTATCCCATGAACGAGCAGTCGACTAAGCGAAGAGAAACGGCCACGAAAACAGGTCGGACTGAACTGGGTCAAGGAGTTCCACCATCAATCTCTTCGGACAGTTCCACACTCGGGAAACTTCCAAGGTTGAGGGAGGATCTTTACTCAAGAGAGCTCCATCTCCATTATCTCGGCATCTCTTGATCATGGCCCTGGCACGGATCATCATTGGAAGTTACAGTTACGCAATGGTACAATATCGGTGTACACTTGCCTACGTTCAGGTAGATCTGATAATCTGACTGTGGCGTTGGAGCGGATCTATAACGTGTATCTTGACAGGCACTCGGAAAGTTAGCTACCGATCTGCGTCCATGCAGCAATTGAGTTTCACTTAGATGTTGATGTTGAATGCATCGCAGTCAGCTATTGCAGTGGCAGGGGCATTGGAGACTGTCTTGTTCATTGTACTTGGATGGCAACACCATGCTTTCTGGTATCAAGTGTGCATGTATATATGATCGTGCATGTCTTCAAAGTACCGATATGTCTGTTGGCATTGGTCCGGAAGTTTCTTCGAATCAAATCCCATGTGGACACAGATGAGAAAGCCCCGAGGGATAGCGTTTCGTTTCAATTGTATGTTGTATATTGTGCTCTTTACCCTTCTCCCGGGCTAGCCGATGATCGTCTACGTTGTAGCTACACACCATGGTTAATCAAAAACTTGCATATCTCCGAATCGCCATTCCAGGCAGAATAGATAGAACTAGATACGCGTGTCTCCTTGATTACATTTCTTGCCACTAGAAACTATGAGCTATTGCACCTCTTCCGGCGAGTACCTTGGCCGTCAACAACACCAACCCCAACTCCTAAAGGGGAAGTAATGTTTCAAGTTCCGTTAATCGGACATATCTAGTGGACACAAAATCAGCCACTACCAGTAAAGGCTCACTTAGCGCTTTGATCAAATTTTCTCGCCAACTGCGGCATCCCGGGGAAAGTATCATTCCACATCGGCGAAAACAAAGAAAAAGTTAGCTGATACTCGCAGACGTTGTCAATGCAGAGCATGGGCCGCATGTTTTCGAGTGATCAGCACGTGCGTTTCTGCAGGTTCTCGCGTGGAGCCGCCTGTTGTATGACCCATCAGGTACCGGTACATTGTATGGATGCTGGATGCCAACTTTAAGTTAGGTATTCATTGGGAGAAACTTCCAGAGATATTCCTCGTGGTAGATTTCTGACATTCTCACTGGTCCTTGCCCCAAAGGGCCCTGCCATTGTGGATGGAAGCACATGGCGTGATTGTCTGCTCTGAGTGTCCCGCTCGTTCTTGTCTAGATTGTACCATGTGCGAGTCCCCAAACAAAGTATGATAGGTTAGGACAAATCGGTCCAAAACTATGTTTCGCAATGTTTTAAAACTCATATTATTCAGTGAGGGGAGCGGAAAAGCATTCGGCTAACTATCTCGGAGAATTTCGCTGAGAGCTATTTCATGCTTCGTCTGATGCCTTGCATAGATGCACTATCGAGCTGTCAAGGGTTTCGTACCGAGTAGAAGGTTCGATATCCGAAAGTTGAGTGAACGGGTATGTGACATCCCGAATCGAGGAAGAGATGCGAGATAAGATAGTTCAATGATCAACATACATAAAGCGCTAGCTATGTATGCACGTTGTATAGTCTAGATACTGCAGCTGCAGCAGGGATCAGACTTCGGCCGAGGTGGTATTGGGCCGACTGATATCCCGTGTGAAAGGATTTCAACCATTCGGTATGTGAGGTATACCCCCAAAACTCACGATAGAGTATCAATGTGGCTGCAGTGCCAAGATCGAAGGCAAAGGCATTAGATCATTGAAGACGCGAAATGCTGTGGACCGTGTGGACCGTGTGGAGCCTGATGATCGCCATGGATAGCGGGTACCGGTGGGTAAATTAGATCATCGCACAGGTTTCAATGAACTACGATGTACAGACTGCTAGAGGAATGGCGAAAGTAAAAAGATTTCATTCCGGCTGCCGAGGCAACCTTCCCAGTTTACTTACAAGCAATCTGATAAGATGCAAGCTAGATGATCTGATCCGCTATCGCGCTCATCATACCTCGGAGGTCAATATGCACAGTAAGGATCTTCTTCCCCCCTTACTTTTTAAGGCTTTCCAGTGATGGATCGGATAAGTCTTGATCTATTCAAGCTTGTTTGGTTATCCATCGACTGTTACCGATATAGGCAGGCCGTGTGCTGGATCCGAACTGTCTCCACCAACTTCCGAGGGATGTAGGGAGTCAATAGGGAGTCAATAGGGAGTCGAAGTATATTATGGAACAAGTCGGAAGAGATAAAGTAAAATAGACTTTGGAAATGAAGAATTAAACAAATTGAAGAGTTGGAAGAGCTCAAGAGACGAAGCCATTCACCTACAACATAGGGTTCAACCTTGGAAGTTATGGTTAAACCAAAGTATTGGACCAGATGTATCCGGATTGGACCGTAACCTGGGATGTTGCCATGTGGATACATCTTCCAAGGTGCGGATTCGCCACGTAAATTGTACAACTACCGATTGAGTACATTGTTCGAGAGATTGTGAATTGTTACCCCTTCTTAAATATCTTGGTGCACTGGTACTCCGTACTAGGAGATGTCATATGCGCGATAAACCACAATGCATATGCAGATATCTGTCCAGGGGTAAGGGGAAGAATAAACAAAAAAGAAAAGAAAAGGAGTAAAAGTTTGAGGCTCGGGGTCACGTAATGTGAGTGGCGACGGTCTTTTGCAGTTCCCCAGTGGGTCGAAGATCGACAGACGAATCTAGCTCCGTAGTGCTGCAGTTGTTAATTTTGGAGGCAAAGTGCTTAGTTGGAATATTCACAACATACGGTGCGTCATAATTGTTCTATATATATGAATTAAATTGACGTTCTCTGGAGAATTGGGTATGTTTCAGTTTAAGTCGATGGTTATGGCATCTGGAGCTGTAGAGAACCCACTTCTGTCCAGACCATCGTCATGGATCTTGACATAGAGTCGGGCCAATTGACAGAAACCTAAATTGGCACAACGCGTGTTTTCTGGTCTGTGAGGGAGACCCTGATATGCATCTGACACGGAGTATTTCTGTCGTGTACATAGATGTATCACATTGAAAAAAGCTCCGCACTCATGCCTCCACTAGTATATGACCATGATGCAGTGTGATACTGCGCTTCGTACTTCGTCCATTACTCAAGAAACAGCAAAAAGATCAGAAGAACAAAGAACCATGTTCACACATCTGCCGGAGATATACCCGTAAACGTATTCAAGCTTCGAACCAAATCACACTCTCTGGGGACCCCGAGACCCGGGGGGTTAAGGGGATGTATTTCCCGATCCGAAACATATCGGACTGCTCCGGTGCCGGAGTACGTCATTTGAAGAGCACACCATAGCCAGGAATACAACACGGAGAACATTCTCCACCGAGGCAGGGCTGACAAAACATAAGGCAAGCTGGGATGCCGAGTCCTGACGATCGGTGGGTCAGGGACTGATATTTGGGCTTCCAAGATTTTCATGGATCGCCCCCAAGAGTTACTCGACATTGCTAAGCGCTCCGAATGGACTCCGTACGGGGTACGAATCCCAATAGTTGCCAGCACTCCCCGTTGTGGACCCACGTGAATTGTGGCCCTAGCTGCCGATCAATGACGATCCAAAGACAAACACAACTACTTCACGTGGCGACGTTCGTGGCATTGGAAGATATGACTGAGAGGGTGATTGTACACGGTGTACAGCGTAGAGATACTTCAGATATTCAGATCTGGGAGGTAGATATGAGAGATCCCCGAGTGGAAGTATAAAGTATAAAGTCGAGAGGATATGAGCTGGTCTGGTTCTAGAATCTTGCTATCACCCACGCGCTGCGTACCTACCAGCCAGCTGTACCAGATAAATCATGGCTGAGGACTGCCAATCCGAGTTGTGCTTCTCCACTCGGCCCCTGTATCTTTGTATGGAAACTTCCATGAGACCTGGCCAAGGCTGAGTACCTGGATGCCATGCGGACCCTCTCCTCTCCCTATTTGATCCAATTAGTTAAACCACATGGAGAAGGCGCTGTCGCCAATGGGTCTGTGATGTACCATGTACGTTGTCAATCGTAATTTTCAATCCCCTGGTGGATCTCAAGGGTGGCAGCCATCTGAGCACAGCTGGGCATATAAGTTGTCGACCCCCTCTTGTCAGATTTTAATATCCGATAGTGTATATCTATAGATCTGAGGTATACTTCTTCAAAAGGATAGATCTTTGGGATATACAATATACACCATGGCAGCGATGCCAGCACATTCGTACGTTCTAATGCTTCCCTTTTCATCTTATTCTTATCCCATTCTGACCATAGTATAGCCTCGTGGAACAGCTTCTACGCCTCCGCAATGAGGCTTCACAACCCGAATCGGCCAATCGCCTCTACGACCTACTATGCTCGCAATCCGGCCCTTGGCCTGTCCGCGAATTAATCCTTGCCTTCCAAGACATCTACAAATCCCTCCCAGAATCCATCAAGGCTCACAACGATGAACCCACTACTCGTCTCCGCGCCCAAATGAAAGCAGTCACTCCCAGCTTCGCCGAAGCAATTGGAACTGACTCTCGCCCCGGTTTCATTGACGCCACAACTGGGCGAAATTTGACACATACTGCCATCCGTCAATTTGTGCAGAACTTCCAACTACCCGTGGGCCCTTCTCCCCACGGAAAGCCACGCGTGGCGGTCATCCTGCCTAATGGCCCCATCCTGGCAATTGCAGTTCTCGCCATCTCCCACAGGTATACTATTGTACCTATGGCCTCAAATACAACACCAGAGCAGCTGCACATGGACATCGAACAGGTGCAAGCAGATGCCGTTGTCGCGCTGGACGCTGACATCGGCAAGTTGCAGCTCGACAATGGTAGTCGGCCAGTGTTTGGTGTTGAGCAGCTGGAGGACTTGACTTTCCGTATTGTTTCTACACAACATGCCTCGAGTGCACCATCAACATTTTCTCCCAGCTCTGGGGACGATATCTCCATTATTCTTTTCACCAGTGGCACCAGTGGTACCAAGAAGCTGGTTCCTATCTCAGCTTACAACCTCATGGCGGGTACCATCGCTACTATGGAGTCCGTGGAACTGTCCGAGAAAGATACCTGTCTTAACATGATGCCACTGAACCATGTGTATGTATTACCCCGGCTGAACTACATGACAGCATGATACTAATGAAATCAGCGGTGGAATCGTTCGCAGTATCCTCTCTCCCATCATTGCTGGCGGTGCCACAATTTGCTGCCCCGGTTTCGATCCCAGCATGTTCTGGGATGCCGTCCAAAGCCCTCATATGACGCCGACCTGGTACTATGCCACACCCACAATGCACCAAATGATCCTTGGTGAAGCAGAGCATCGCCCCGATGCTAGAAAGCAAAGTGTCATTGAGTTCATCTGTAACGCTGGTGGTGGTCTTCCCCCAACACTTGCCGTGCAGCTTCGTGAAGTCTTCAACTGTTCCGTCCTTCCCAGTTACGGAATGACTGAATGTATGCCAATTGCTGCACCACCAAAGGACTACACCCTCGATCGCCAGGGAACTTCTGGACGAATTGTTGGACCTGATGTTGCAATTCTCAGTGAGAGCGGCGTCCCTGTCCCGCGACCTGAGATGCTTGGACACATCTGCATTCGCGGATCACCTGCTTTCGAGGGATACTTGACCGCCGAGGGCAAAATTGATACCAGTGCATTCAATGAATCTGGCTGGTTTGACACTGGTGATTTGGGATACCTCGATGCCGATAACTACTTGTACATCACCGGTCGCAGCAAGGAGGTTATCAACCGTGGTGGTGAAATCATTTCGCCCGTCGAAATCGAAGATGCCGTGCTAGCCACAGCCAAGCATCCCGAATCTCCTTTATACGGCCGTGTCACTGAGACATTGGCCTTCTCCGCCCCCGACGAGGTGCTCCAGGAAGTCGTCGGTGTGGTTATTGTCACACCCCCCGGCACTGCGAGGCCAGATCTTCGCCAGATTCATGAGGCGCTCCACCCCATCCTCCACCAGCCCAAGTGGCCCAGCGTGGTTGTGTACATGGATCGTGTGCCGAAGTCTAATAACAAGATTCAGCGTATCAAGCTTGCGCAGCGATTATCTTTGGAGACTTTGACTCCAGCCACACCTCTGGCAGATCGGCACTTCGAAGCCGTGTGCCCGCCCAACGGTACTCCACTCAGCACCGGCATCCCGAAGAATGCATGTGTCATTGACGAGAACGCTATCCGCGTGGTTCTTGCCGAGGTGGCCAAAACCCCCGAGGTGCATATCCATAAGAACCCTCGCGATGGATTCGCGCAGGCTGTGCTCTTCGTCCCGAACCCAGACGAGCCTCATGTAACGCCCAGCGACCTCAATGACAAGCTGGATGGCTACCTCGTCCCTGGCCGTATCACCCCGCTTCAGAGCCCTATGCCTCTCGACTTCTTTGGAAACCCTGACCAGGCTGCCATCGACGAGGCCATTCGCGCCCGCAACTCGGACGGTGATCTGACCCCCATTCAGACTCGCGTTCGTGAGATCTTCGCTGTTGCTCTGGGCTGCGAGGCACAAGACATCAACGCTATTACAGACTTCTTTGCCGCTGGCGGTGACAGTCTCAGTGCTGGTCGTCTGGTTTCACAGCTTCGTCGTGAGTTCGGCATCTTCCTTGCTGGTGATATTCTCTTCCACCACAGCACCGTGGGAGCCATTGAGCATAAGATTTCCGAGGCTGTTCAAGTCAAGGCTGCCAAGGGCGATCAGGGAGAAGTCGAGTTGCCTGGTTGTGAGAAGACATACAGCAGCACAAACCCAATTCTTCTAATCCTGCATCTGTTCCCGCTTACATTCTTCTATCCTATCAAGCGAGCCTTCCAGTGGATGGTGTTCGCATACGTTGTGGCCGAGTGCTCATGGCGATTCCCGATTCGGGACGTCCTCATCGGTCGTTTGGTCCTGATTGTCCTGGCTGTGGTGGCTGCTCGCGTTGCCTCCATCATCGTGTTCCCCTGGTGTGGTATCATCTTCAAGTGGACTGTTATTGGTCGCTACAAGGAAGGAATGTACCCCATGTGGGGTCCATACCACACGCGCTGGTGGTTAACCCAGAAGGCGTTACAGGTCTGCGGAAAGGGCATGTTCAACAAATGGAACTGGTCCCGCATCCTCTTCTACCGTCTTCTTGGTGCCAAGATTGGTAAAAATGTCACTCTCGCTCCATCCGCAAAAATTGGCGAGTACGATTTAATTGATATTGGTGACAATGTCGTCCTGGATACAGGTGTTCAGTGCCGTCCTTTCGCCGTCGAGCGCAACACTTCTATGCTCCTGAAACGTATCCGCATTGGTAAGGATTCATCTTTGGGAATCAAGTCCATGGCTGCTGCCGGTGCCGATATTCCCGAGAACACTTGCATTGGTCCCAACTCGTCGAGCTGGGAGGTCCACGACGCTGACGAGTCTTACCGTGATTTGCTCAGCTCCCGGGTTCCTCAACCTCACTGGATCTGGAAGATCATCCTGATTGAGCCCATCAAGATCCTCGTCTGGGTTGCTGCTCGTCTTACTTGGATGGGTGGTCTTGTGCCAATGGTACGGTCTTTCCCTGCTCCTCAAGAAGATATGTTCATGGCTACCCTCGAATGGTACACCTATGGCCAGCGAATTGGCTTCCACATCACGGCCCGTATCTGCCGTTCTGTTGGTGGTCCTATCGTTCTATTTGCTGCGGTCTGGATTGTCAAGTTCTTGCTCGATACTTTCTGCGGCAAGCCCAAACCATGTGTTGCTGCAAAGCAGACTACTCGCCAGAAGGTGCGTGGTGCTGTGCTGGCAGAGATCCTGCCTTCCGGCGATATCCACGAACTCACACGTCTTGTTGGTCGTCACTACGAGCTTGTCTCAATGGCCATTCGTGCCCTTGGTGGCAAGGTCGGTAAGCGTGTCTACTGGCCTAGTGTCGGTCCCGCCCTTCCCGATTTCGATCTCATCGAGGTCGGCAACGATGTTGTCTTCGGTTCTCGCTCCACTCTCGTTACTTCCGATGGCTACGGTCGTGATCGCATCGTCATTGGTGATGGCACCATGGTTGGCGACCGTGTCGTTGCTCTGCCCGGTACTACCATCGGCCGTGAAGCTATGATCGGCTCTGGTGGTCTGCTCCGTCGCAACGGTGACTACGCTGCCAACAGTGTCTGGACCGGTAGCAAGGGTGGAGATGCCGTACAGTTCCCCAGCTCCACCTCGACAACCATGTCGACTGCCCCTACCGTTGTCGGAACAAGCAGCAGCAGCAGCAGCGATGATGAAAAGCAGCCCGACGAGAAGACCTTCAACGAGAAGCACGCCACTGCCTCGGTCAACGAGAAAGACACCTGCAAGCCCTTCGGTCGCGCCTTCTACCGCCACGAGGCCAACTACCACGTCCTCCGCATCTGGGACATCGTCATCTACTCCACCCTTTCCGTCGTCGTCACTACCGTCTACTGGCTCCTCACAGTCGTGTTCGCCCTCCTGGCCCTCAAGGCCGCCCTAAAGGGCAGCGACGCCGCAGGCTTCAAGGACGGCCCCTGGCGCCCATTCGTCCTTTTCGGAATGCTCGCCTCAATCCTATCCGGAATCACCTGCGCACAAGCCTTCCTCGCCCTCGCGACCGTCATCTGCATCAAATGGGCCGTCATGGGCCGTCGCCAAGAAGGCGCTTTCCACTGGGACAAGAGCAGCTACAACCAGCGTTGGCAATTCCTTCTCTCCTGCGAGACCCTCATCAAGGACTGCTACGGTGGCTCTGGTCTCCTGCCCATGATCACCGGATCCGCCTATATCAGCTGGTACTACCAGCTCCTGGGCGCGAATATCGGAAAGGACTGTGCTATTCACGCCAACGGTACCCCCAGCATCTACTTCACTGAGCCCGATCTCCTCACTATCGGTGACCGTGTTGCTGTTGATGATGCCAGTTTGGTTTGCCACTTGAACTCCCGTGGTGGATTCGAGTTGCATACCCTGAATGTTGGCGACCGGAGTATTCTGCGCGCTGGTTCGCGTTTGATGTCTGGTGCTTCGATGGGCAAGGATACCTGTCTCCTTGAGCATACTCTTGTCCTGTCGGGTGACCATGTTGAGGATGGTGATACCCTTCAGGGTTGGCCTGCCGAGGGCTTTGACGGAAAGCGCGCCTAAAAAAACTTAGTCTTCGTTCTTTTTATTTCCTTTTTATTTTGCGTTTCTTTTTGCGAACATTGCGCACATTGCAAATATTGCCTTCATTTGCATCTCATTCTATTTTGACCTCCCTTCCTTTTAGATCTCCCTTCTGTTACCATTTGTGCACCATTTCTTTTGCTTTTGTTTCTTCTTTTTTTTCTTCATTTTTTTTCCTTACGACATTGATATCCAAAAATTATAGAGTTTGTACATACAGTACATTTTTTGGTATTGTTATAGAAAATATCAAGCAATTCATTGAAAATTCATCGTGTTAAACTCTGTATTTAGTAGTCCGTTACACCATTTGTATCTTAGGGGTGATCATAGAAGCTTTTCTATGAGAAACTTTTCTATGTACTCCGTAGCACGATGGTCTATCGATTTAGGCGGGTCTCAGTCAGGGGGGCCTCAGGGGTCCCTGCATTACTCCATAGTACTATAGCCCATAGTTAGACATGGTCTTCCATCACTACGGAGTACGGAGTATCCAGTCCCCAAACTCAATAATCTCAAGCAGCAGGACACACTTCCCCACTTGAAACATGCGCATTTACTCCGGCCAAATCACCCTGAACATCCACAAGCATGGCCATACCTGTCGCCGAATGCCACACGATATGACAATGCAGGAGCCACACACCGGGGTTATCTGCACGGAAACGGATAAATGCATAGCCTCGACTTGGAATATTGACTGTGTCACGTAGCGCTGCCCGAGACGTGTCGTATAACAGACCAGAGCTGATTCCGGAAATATGCGAGTGATTCATGTCTTTCATGTTATTCGACGATGCTGAGTCAGATCCTAGGTGTGGGGGCATTGCGTCAGTGAAGGGGTTGTAAGAGCCCCAGCCAAATTCGGATTGGTGGATTGCGAGGATGTAGAAGTGGTGCCCATGCTGTAGTATATACCCTTCAGCGTATTTTCATCTCATTGCCGAAGAAAAGAGGACTTACCAAATGAAAGGGGTGGGAACCTTCATCCAGATTGTTAATGACTAGGTCTACCCATGCGGGCTCGGAACCTGTGGTTATCGCTAGCTGATTTGTGTTCCACTTGTTTCGTGGTAGAGAGAACAATGGAGCAGATGGATCTTGTTGAGGCTTCCAGGTGGTTTGATTAAAGTAACCGAGGGGCCTGTTGGAATGTCGGGCCAATTTTTGAATCTTGGTGTAGACAACATGTGTTTGCTGAGCTTCTGGAGGTATGGCATTGACTATAGAAGGAGCGGAAGGCACTTCTTCAAGATTTAGATGCTGCACACTCTGTGGAGGTTCTGGGGCTGTATTGGAGCGGTCATTGATAGGAAAGGTTTGGTTTGGCACCAATGCTGGGTTGGCGTACTTGAAGCAGCTGATAAGGCATTAGCCAATATTTCTGGTGGTGGGCGACTCGGCTCATACTCTTGATCTAAGGTAATAACCATAGATGACTGTCCTCCAGTACGCTGTGATGACGGCCGAAGTATGAAATCCATGCGTTGTCCTGGAAATAGTATGCCAATGGAATTTATGTTCGTGGCGTTGGAATGTGTCACATCGACACTATCCACCTGGAGTAGGTTCAATTTATGATGGTTGAACATGAGACTAAATCCAGACAGAGCCCTGACAGCTGGTAAGCTTAGAATTTCTCTTGAATAAGTCCCACTGCTACATACCCAGTATTGACCACGCGGATTCGATAAGCTGAGCGAGAATCAAGGTCGATAGATGCAGAATCCCATTGTTGTTCAATGCAATCCACTGGTCGAGCAGTAACAGCCATCATGCAATCAAAATACCCTGCTCCATTGATAAGCAAAGAATCGGGAACAGGCTACCTCTCGTGTTAGCTAGTAAGCTATGCTGGAGCTAGAGCTGCACATTAGTACTTACCTCGTTCCCGAAGTTGCCCGGGTCTCTATACCATTCAAGGACATCTCTCGCAGGGCGATGATACCAGTCCCCGATCAGAAGCAGAATCTCTTTATCATAGGTGTGATGAGAGAGATCATCGTGGTCCTGGGACATTAGGCCCCGAACAGTCGATTTGGGGGCTGGTGCATGTACGACCATTCCACCATAAAGACCATCTGCTCGCGAAACCCCTGAGTGAGCATGGTACCAGAACGTACCACTTTGATCGGACGGAATTGTAAAGTTATAAACAAATCGGCTTCCGGAAGTTATGGGACATTGTGAAACTCCGGGCGCCCCGTCCATGGCATCTAGTTGCTTTAGCTCTCACATGTTGCATCCAAAACTCACAAAAGCAGGTTCTTACTAATTACATGGAGGCCATGCCAGTGGAGAGCAATTGACTCTTCCAGCAGCGCATTCGTCACGGTAATGATCAGGGTGTCACCAGAGCGGGCCTCCACCGTCGGTCCAGGAAACAAGTCTGGTTCAATATCGTCCGGTCAACTTGGCAATAGTCATGCTAAAGGATTTTTTTCTACACACCATTGATGAGATAGACACCTTTCAGTACACCATCTGGTCTGCGATCATCCGAGGTCACGCGCCAATCCAAATATTGAGTCATCGGAGCTCGGTACACATGATCCTCGGGGTGAAGCTCAATTCGTGGCCGAGCAACGACGAGACCTTCTGTCTGTGGTTTCTGATGGTTTTCACCAGGTATGACCAGAGGAACCAGAGAAGTGAGGGTCGATTGGAGTAGATAAGTTAGTCCGACCATAAAAGATACGACCAATGCGCAGCTCAGGATCGGCCATGGTCGATGTGGCTCGAGCCCCTGTTCAAGGGCTATTTGTCCTTGAGTACAGACAACTTTTTGACCCGGGCTGTCCTGCTTCTGCATGGTCTAACAGCGACCGAGTAGCAGATAGACCATTGACCTCATAGGGCAGATATATAGGTAAGGTCAAACGAGTGTCGGAGGGGAAGAGCGTCCGAGCGGTGACCTCATTCCACCCTTGCTGCCAAGGGGAATGCACGTCTGAATCGACGTTCGCTGCGACCTTGCAGACATCGGTGCAACCCACGTGTGCTTGGGATCGAATCAGAGCTCACATATTATAAGTGGTAGATTGCAAAATGTCGGTGGTTGCTCAGGTGAAAGGTGTAGTAAGAAAAGGAAGTATATCGTTCCTGCCGAACGGGCCCTTTCCAGTTTAGCGCTGGCGGGTACCTTCCAAAGGCTTCACGTGGAGCTACCCGGATATCAGATTGGATCAGCGAGCCACCCTGTGCATTCGCTTCGATTGAGATTCCACTTCTGCAGACGTGCCTACATTGTCCAACATTGGTGGTGATCAGCATGACCCCCCGGGAATGCCAGCCCATCCCTGTGTTCCAATCTCCAATCTCCGCTTCCGCTTTGTTGCTAGAGTTGCCATGAGTGCACATGCAACAAAGTCTCAAATCTCGTGGGAAACTCATGTTCACATGTACATGATGCATAGTGGGTTCCCCGCTCAATTTGCTACTTCTCTCATTGGGCGTATATAAACAGTGCATTCTTCTCTCGGTTCAATTTCTCCCGCTCTAATCCCATCGCTTCTACCACAACTGAATAATGGCTCTTCCATTGCCGATATGCATCATTTTTGTGGTACTGTTGGGAGTTAGTCCCGTTTTGGGGGGATCCCTGAGAGACATTGAGCATGTCGTCATCTTCATGCAGGAGAATCGCTCGTGGGACACTGTATGTCTTGTCTTGGCAATACCTACACAGTGCTAATTGCATCACAGTATTTTGGTACTATGCCCGGAGTACGTGGGTTCAATGACCCCAATGTGCAAGTCAACTCTGATGGAAATTCAGTCTGGCATCAGTAAGTATCTGTACCCAACAATGAACGCACATGACAAATATTGACTCTGATATCACTCGTCAGACTAGTCGAGCCATCTCAATCCAACAAGACCAAAACCTTGCTTCCCTGGTATCTCGGGCATCAAGGTGGTGATTGGCATGATGCGATTCAGTGCATGGTTGCGGGTAGCAATGGGTACCAGGAGAACCAACAATCCTTGAATAACGGTTTGAACAACCATTGGGTGGCGAAAAACACACCCTGGAGCTGGGGATATTTGAAACGACAAGATATCCCGGTTCAGTTTGCTATTGCCGAAGGTTGGACATCGGGGGACATGTACCAAGTGAGTGGACTTAGGATACGTTCAGAAAACTCATGAGCTGACTTTTATAGGAAAGTCAAATCACCGCCACAAATCCTAACCGAGTTACATTAGTTAGTGGTTCGATCAATGTTCCGGGTAGTCCTCAGCGTAAAGATCAAGGAGGCGTATACATTGACAATAATGAGATACCAGGTATGTCTAGTTCTGCCGTTCTCGGAGCCGCGATTATCCCGCATGTTCACTTGGAGCGATAGCATTGCTGCCACTCATTTGACTGACATGCATAGGATGTGACAATCATGGTATCAATTGCTATCCACTCAAATGGAAGACTGTCTATGACTTTTACGAAGAAGCAGGAGTCACCTGGCAACTTTTCCAAGACAGCAACAACTTTGACGATAATCCTTTGGCTTGGTTCCATCAATTTCAAAATGCTCCTAGGGATAGCCCGCTAGCCCAAAAAGGGATGTCATTTGTTGGCCTTGATGCTTTCTACCAGGCTGCAGCCAACGGCACGTTGCCTGAGGTTAGCTTCATTGTAGGCCCAGCCGAACTGTCGGAGCATCCGCCATATATGCCGAAGGATGGAGGCTGGCTTCAGAAGAAGATTGTCGACGCTGTGACCAGCAGCCCTAAATATAACTCAACACTTTTGATGATTAGCTTCGATGAAACTGGTGGTTTTGGTGATCATGTCACTCCATTTCATTCACCTAAAGATACCCCAGGAGAATGGATGCAGGATCCCCTAGGCTTATTCTCTGATATATTTGTGGGGCCTGGTTTCCGAGTCCCCTTTTATATGATCTCACCGTGGACTCGAGGAAACCGTGTGTTCACTGAGCGAGCAGATCATAATTCTCAAATCCTCTTTGTGGAGGAATGGTTGAAGGCTCGTGGACACGAAAATGTCACAACAGACCAGATGGTCCCATGGCGACGCGAGCACATGTCTAATCTTGTCAATGCTCTTGATTTCGACCATCCTGACTACTCACTTCCTCCGCTTCCAGATGCTGGGAGCGTGGATACCAACGAAAAAGGCGAGTATATCGGCACATCCAATTGTCAGTCTCGCCACAGGGAGACGCGGCCTGAAGTTCCCTATGGAAACCAGGAAAACTCGACAGATGGTAATACCTTGTGGTTTGAGGAGGGTTTCAAACAGGTAATTGGCTATCTCACCGAGGGACGTTATCTGGTGTTTGAGAAGAACGGAGCAGCTATCACAAATCCAACCCACGGCAACACCCTTGCATCAAGCCCTGCAAGTCCCGAGCACAACGAAAAGGCACAGCGTTGGGTAATCCACTACACCGACAACGAAGAAAGCCACATCTTCACCATTTCCAGCGCTCTGGATGGCCGATGGATCGGTCCCAACGGGTCTTTACTTCCCCAGACTGAGGGTGAGAACGCAGCACCTGTGAAACTTATTTTCTTGGGCAATGGCTTGGGTTACACTATGCAATTTGTGGATCAAGGGCAGTATATTGATATTGACAGCCATGGACATTTGAATGTGAACAATCAGCAGAGTAACCTTGTCAAAGGTTACAATGTCTTCAGTGTTTCTTTCCGGTATTAGGGAAGGGAAACAACTTACAGTATATTTCATGGTCGTCTCGTTGAGGCTGGTACCCGAAAACCAAATATTTATCTTATATGATGGAAGGAATCCTGGTCTTTCACAAGACCAAGAGGCTAGAACTCAAATGAATATACATATGCTTCACTTCACCTCAATTAAGAGAAAGGCAACATGAAATATTGTTTGGACAATTCCTTCTTTAACCTGGCTGTACTTTTGGGAAGTCTTCCTTGACTACCTGCTTGCAAACAAGCATCAATGCCTGATCAGCCTCGGTTTTGCGCAATGATATTCAAATTATACGATGCTCTCTAAATCAATCAAACGGAGAAGTCTCTGGTGCCACACATCATCTAGTACATAAGCAAACACTATCTTCAGAAAATGGCATGATTTCTAGCCAGCAATCCACCGTACTGGATGACTTATTTACGTTGAACTGTGAAAGGACCAGCGGCGTTGAATAGGGTGGGCATCTGCATAAGTTAGCATCTGCAACTAACCACGGGAATGAAAGCCAAGACAAGAACAGCCCCAAATAGAATAACCCCACAGGCGAAAGAGCAAAAGCGAGAAACTGGAATAAATCAAAGCGTACCTGGGGCGCAGTGGAGAGAGAAGTTGCAACCCTCAAATACCAAAGCGAGCCATCCTTGACTTGAGGCAAGTCCTTGGGAATAGTGACAGCAACAACACCCGCCTTCTCCTTGATACCATCGGTGATCTTGATCGATTGATCAAAAGAAAGAGTATCCCTGTTGCGAACGGGATTATTGTACAGCCACACGCTGTAGTCGTCACCGGGGTACTGGGTGAGGGGGTCAGGGCAGCGTCCTGTCGGCTTGCGGTCGAAGCGGACTTGGATGGTTTGGCCGGCGGAGACGGTGGAATTATCGGGGATGCCCTGGTAGACGTTGACGCATGAATAGTCACGTTTACCCCATGCTAGTTGAGGAATTTAATTGTTAGCTGGGCAACTTTCTGTAGGTTGCTATCTAGTGGGGCATTGAATTGCATACGCTGGTTCTTGTCGAACAAGGCGGTGCTGGTTCCAACCAGGGTGGCGATGATTGCAGTGGTGAACTTCATTTTGAAAATTGTAGAATAGAAAGATGGATGTAAGATAGAAATTTATCTGGCAAGGGATGTGAAATATTACGGAGTAGGTCGGCATGGGCTATGAGGTCTTTATACCAATTATACCAATGAGGAAGGATGTTCCGTGGTGCCACCGACGACACAGAAGACCCTAATTATAGAGACTACTGAAACCTCTGTCACTTCTCAGTGAATGGGTTTCACTCAATATCTCCACATAGCCTCGAATTAGAATTTCGCCCACTTGGCATAAGGAGTGGGTGGGTCTACGAGTTGTGCATGATCATGATCAGTGATCGGCTCTGCCGATCTGAATCCGGGGCGAGACTCGAAATACGGGATCAATGCAGCTCTCGTACTCCATGTATATAATTGTGGCGGTGTTTTGAGCTCTCACTCGAACTTTTCTTTCCAGACCTATGACTTGTGGTTTATGATTTGTCGAGAAGAGATTCATCGTCCTTTTTGCTTCCATAATGCTCCCTTACTTTGTGGCCATCAATACAACAATCTATCTATAGATACTCGGTTAGTTGCTTTAGATGATTGATGGAGGTGTCTACTCCGTACTATTCCGTACATCGGATGGACTACGGGGTATATTTAGATCCAATGCGCAAAAGGAAAAGAGAAAGCCTCCAGCATATGACACAGCTCGTTGCCTAATAGCCATACAAGCTATTTGGCCTTTCCAGCCCAATACATTAGCTCTGGGCTTGTATTTTTATCGCTTAACTGTCTTCAGACTCTGAATTTATTGATCGCGATCTCACGACTGAACTTGGCAGCATCAAATGTCTCAGACTACGTTCAGCCATCTTTTGTCACGAGACTAGATCTTGTATAGAAAAAAGAAAACATCTTTCAACAAAGCTTTTATTGGACGGAGTCTGACAATAACAACATTTAAAAATATACGAGGCACTCCATACCTCTCAAATCACCGGTTGATTTATCAAATCTTATGCTTTCGCTACTTTGACTCGCATCCTCATTCCATCCACGGGCTTAGAAGTGATCTCCAGCGTCTGAAGTTTGTTAGCAAATATCCTCCTACTTGAGCGACCTTTGGAGCCTCGAGCCACCAGGCCAAGATAGAGACTTACGTTATACAACTCGGTCTGTACTTCGTATTGCCCATTTTCTTTCTCGACTGGCACTCCTGACTCGTCTCGCTTGATTGCCCCAAGTCCCGCCTTATCCCAATCATATCGACGTGCGGCACATGCCAGAATAACAAGGGCCTCAATATTTGCAAGCTCTTGTCCTACACAGCTTCGCGGCCCACGCTCAAAGGGCCTCCAAGCACTCACCGGAATGGTGGTATTGGCTTCCAACCAGCGTTCAGGTATAAACTGATCGCTTGTATCACCATATACATCACTGTCTCGTTGGATGATACTAGCACAGTTGTAAAGAACCATGCCATCTAGGCAAATATCTTGACCACTTGGTAGTCGAATATTCAGCCCAGGTTTCGGATTCGAAGAGCGCGCCGTTCCAGCTGGAGGGTATAATCGTAAAATTTCTTTGATAACAGCGGAGGTGTATGTCATCCTTTGGAGAGCCTCCTCTCCACGCTCAAGGATGTGATTGCGAACAACGTCTGGGGACGAGTCAATACCAAATATCTCGTTTAATTCCATGCAAACGATACGCAAAACGCGAGGGGTGCGGGCTAGTTCGTATAATGTCCATTGGAGCAAAATACTCGTTGTATCATGGCCCGCGAAAAGAAATGTCCTGAGTTGATCACATGTGCGATTCAAGATCTCAGGTGTTAATTCATGGGTATCAGCCAAACTGAGAGCAAGCACGCTGCGGGACGGTTTGTCTGAGCGAGACTGTTCTTCAAACTTTTCCTTGATGTGCGTTTTGATGTTTGCACTAAGCTGACGAGCGAGAAGCTTTCTTCGAAGAGGGATCAACAATTTCCAACTATCATTTCCGATACGATAGGTAGAACCGAGTTCCCGGAAGAGTCGAATAATTGCGCTTTGGTTCTCATCTCCAAGTTGAGCATCGAGATCAATATCCATGGTGACAGCGCCGATAATGTCAAATGTCAGATTTGTACACAGTTCATTCAACGAGAACTCCTCGCCTGTGCTGGCGTAATGGTCGAGCTTTCCCAGAAACAGCTGAGTCTTGTTCAAGATACATGGCAACAAACTCATGAGATGCTTATGGGCGAATCCAGGATTTAGTTGCTTGCGAAGACTTTTCCATTGTTCATCCTATGGTATATCGGTCAATTTCATATACATCCTTTTTAATAGCTCTGGAACTTACCTCCGCCAAAACAATTGAAAGTGGGCCCATCATATCACTATACCAGCGAGCTGTGGGTGCCTTAGGAAGGCTGTATTGAAACAGCCTTGAGGCTTTGGATATCTGCTCTGCAACTTTATGGCTGCAAATAATACACATTGGGAACCTCAATGGTCGTAGGTCAACAACAAACACGGGTGGCCTGCCGAGGCGATTGTAAATTGTCTTAAAAATCACATCTAACAACCAGTTAGCTCTACGAATTCATGAACTAAGGCGACAGGACCTGCCTATATGTATATTTGGTCTATTTGCCTTCCTGAGACTATTGAGTAGTGACAAATGACCCCATAGTAGTGAGGGTTGAAGCTGGGGTACCGAAGCATACTGTTCCGTCCGGTAGTAGATGAGGCTCTTCCGAAGGTAGAGAACGAGGGACAGAAGGATCGAAGAGATCAATATCCAAAGCATGGCTTGTCAATCTCGCCACAAATCTCTAGATAGTTGCCAATAATGGAAAACTTATGGGTCAAAAGACGTGAAGGGGTCACATATTTACGCGCATACCTTGAAGGGCCTGGGGCATCCATAAAATGACGAGCGGAGCATCGTCATTCTGATTCGTTGACATTCTTTTCTATCCATAGTTCGGATCTAAATAGATTACACCATGCTCTAAGAGTTCGAGGTATCGGATGGGTACTGGCATCCATTGATTGACATTCTGCCTGGCCATGTCTGTAGGTATCCTAAGGGTCTAGCCGAAGTGAGAATATAAAATCGAAACAGAATGCTTGGTCGTCAACCACATCTGATCGAGGGATTTGTTCCATTCAAATAGAAGAGCTGATTTGAAGGTTTAACCTCCGTACTTTGTACATAGAAAGTTATAGAAGTATCCGGGGCAAAGGAAAGTCCAGTGCACCATATTCGTACTCCGTACAGAGTACATATCTGTATGATTCCCTCGAAAGACGCCTGCATGCACCATGCCTGTGTACACGAGAAGTGTTGTATGGTGTGCATGCTCATGAGACTGAATAGAACCTTGGAAACTGCCTCTAAAGTTGTCTCTATCCCTATAGTTCGAGCTGTAGGCCTTGGAGGTAGAATGCGTTTAATAAGATCAGTCCATCAATCTGTCCATTCAGTCACTCCATACTCTATAATCATCTTCACATATACTATCAGCAGGCCCATAGCCAAAAGCGCTGATCTCAGAATGATGTTCCAATTCCAATTTCCTCAATCCCATTTTTTCACTAAATATGGGAACAGGCTTGGTATATTGGAACAGGAAATAATACGCATACGACTTCTATACGGTAATTTTCCCCCCTACTCCTCTCTTCAATATGCATCTCCCCTCAATTCAATTCATCCACCCTCCCAATGTTTGCTCTCCATCTGTCAATATTGATGTCGACATAAGAAAACTGCTTGAAGTTCAGAATGGGTGCTGGTCTGCCCAGTGTTCACATGTCACGTACTCCGAACCCTTCAGCACCGAAGGATCCTCGACTAGGCCCTCGGCTCCCAAGACCAGAAAGCATCCTTTGACGCCAGCTTATCCCACATGCGACAATTAAAAGCCATCTGCGCCATATACTGATATTGATCCACGTCCCTATTCAATAGACGACATCTCAACGTTGCGGTGTGGTGTTTCAACCTTCCATTTCCGATAGCGACTTCGCCATGGCGCCAAATGCTTATCGGCCATACGCCATACGCCATGAGCTCTTGAGGTGGTGTGACCCAATCGAATATCCCATCCACGAATATCCCTTGTGATAAATATCTGTTGTACACGTACTTTTTTCAGGCTTGGGTTTGCGATAGTAGCCAGGAACCGCATTTGTTTGCCCGATCCGCCAGGCACCCGAAACAGTCACCTGAGCGATAAGCTTCTAGTTTTTCGCCACAATTTTTTCCAGGGAAATCCCCCACCTCAATCAGGAGTTCAGTTGGCCTCGGACTTGTTTCTCAGTGTCTAAGAGGTTGTGCGCTCTTGGTCTTCTCAAGGCCCCGAAATTTCCCCAGATTTGGTCATTTGCATTGGGTTGGGTCGCATTCCAGGGACCAGATCCGCAGCTTTGAACTGTTGGGACGTTTCCGTTCGCTTGTCCGTGGTTTTCGATTTGAATTCCCCCACCTCAGCCTCACCTTTTTCTCTCCTCGAGAATAATTTCGACGAGCATTGATCTGAAGGAATCGCTGTCGCAACTGGTCGCGTGCCCAAGAAATAAGCCCTTGAGCCTCCGTGTCTTGGCTTGGTGCGCGTGGAGCTATCCTTCACCGAAAACGACACTTCCAATTCCGAAATAGCAGGTAGGCTCCATCTCCTTTCTACCACGTCCCCGTTGCGGCCTTCGTGTAATTAAGGAATCCACTGTATTGCTGTGCGCCCCATATAAGTTACACGCGGCCCCCTTGTAATCCAATCTTTATCAGAGGCGACTCGACATTCGCCCCACGAGCACCCCACGCAAACAACTTGTCTTTTTAATCTCAACCGTACTGATTTCCAACAGAAAACATCTACTACCGCAACGGGGCTTGGATATCACCTCTTTGACCAAGGCCTTGCGCGCAAGTGGAACCGTTGTCGGCTCCCCGCCTGACGGACACATCTGAAACAGTTCGCTTCTCAAAAGTCCCTTGCGCTACCACCATTTCACCATGCCTTCTCTGGAAGATCAATATGTCAGACATGACGAAGATCGAGTGCAACTCACCAGGTCCGAAGAAGACCCTCGCCAGGGCTTATTCCACCAAGTATACGAATGGCTTGACCATGAGAAATCCAGGCGACAGAATCGTAAAGCACGCAAATCCGAGGCTATCTCCCATGCGATCAACGATAATGACTCAGCCACTGAAGATGGTCCTTTAGAAAGACCCAGCCCAAACACCTCGGAGAGCTCGTTTTCCCTGGATCAACTGGAAAAGATCCTCGTCCAATATGCAATTACCCAGAATGGCAATACACAGACCGCACCCCAAAAGCAACCTGTCAAGAAACAATCTCGACGTCGTCTCAGGGGCCTACGAAGAGGTTCTGTATCAGAGTCTGATCTCACGGATATCGAGGCGCCTCCGCCAAGCGTGGAAGCTTTCCTTGACAACACAAAGACATTGGCCTACACTGGTGGTGCTGCAGTAGAAGACACGGACTCTAGTGGGAGTGTGAAACAAGCCAAGGATGCAGAGGCCTGGCTGTCTTTCAAGACCGAGATTGTACGGCTGGTGCACACTCTGCAGCTCAAAGGATGGCGCAAGGTCCCTGCGGACCTGGCTGGAGAGATTGAGGTAATCAGGCTCAGCGGCGCCCTCACAAACGCCGTGTATGTGGTTGCGCCGCCAAAGAACCTACCGCCTCTGAAGACCGATAGCAGCACGCTGGTTTCAAGGAAGCCTCCGCCGTAAGTCTTGGGCTGTTCATTTTTCTTTTGCACAGGACTAATGGGGTTCACAGGAAGCTTCTGTTGCGTATCTATGGTCCCCAGGTCGACCACCTGATTGACAGAGAGAATGAACTACAGATTCTTCGCCGTCTGGGTAAGAAGAACATTGGCCCGCGTATTCTAGGTACCTTCCTGAACGGTCGGTTTGAGGAGTACTTTGAAGCTCGCCCGCTCACTCCTAAGGAGCTGCGCATGCCTGAAACGGCGAAGCAGGTTGCTAAGCGGATGAGAGAGTTGCATGAGGGAATTGTGCTTCTCGAAGAAGAGCGTGAGGGCGGTCCTATGATCTTTAAGAACTGGGATAAGTGGGTGGACCGTTGCGAGCAAGTGATGACCTGGCTGGACAAAGAATTAGAGTCGCCCCAGAACGAGGCCAAAGCTGCATTGGAACCATGGCGTCGCCGCGGTTATGTCTGCGGCGTAAAATGGGCCGTGTTCCGCAAAGCCGTGGAAAACTACCGTCTCTGGCTTGTAGCCAACTCTGGTGGAATTGCGGGGATCAAGCGACAATTAGTGTTTGCGCACAATGATGTCAGTGACTTACCCCCTGAGCTTCTTCGGTGTCCATCTCAACTAACCTGTCGTTTAGACTCAATATGGCAATCTTCTTCGCATGGAGCCGGCTACACAGTCACCGCTGCTTCTGCCCGCAAATGAACACAAGCAGCTAGTTGTCATTGACTTTGAGTACTCTTCCGCCAACACACCTGGACTTGAGTTTGCCAACCACTTTGTGAGACCATCACCCCGATTGCCGAGTCAGAGAAATACTAACTGTCGTAGACCGAGTGGTGCTACAACTACCACGACGAAGAGCGCCCATGGGCTTGCAACAATCGTGCCTACCCGACACCGGACCAGCAGTATCTTTTCGTATCAACCTATCTCACCCACCACCCTGCTACCGCTGGTGGACATATCTCTCCTTTAGCCTCGCCGAACATTCGCGCACGAAGTTCTTCTGCGTTCACACCCTTAGACCTGGACGAGGGCCTAGACCGACCCGGTTCCCGGCTCTCGCAAACTGATCAATCTCAAGGAGATGAACATGAAGCACAGGTGCGATTCCTCATGCAGCAAACCCGGTTGTGGCGTGTTATGAACTCCGCGCAGTGGGTGGCTTGGGGTATTGTGCAGGCGAAGGTGCCTGGCATGGAAGAAGGGATTGCCGAGATGCTTGCTGCTCGCAACGGGCCAACAGAAAACGGACAGAACGGCGAGAGCAATGGCGGTGACACCAAGACACCACCCGCAGACGCGGATGTCAACGAAGAAGACGACGAATTTGACTACTTGGCTTATGCGCAGGATCGTGTCATGTTCTTCTGGGGGGATCTGCTCTCACTTAACTTGGTCAAAGCAGAGGAACTGCCTGCGCCCTTGGTGGAACATGTCAGGTCACGGCTTGTCGAATACTAAACAGGAGGAGACAACAGGGAGGAGGAAATAAGATCATCGTCTGGAAACGATAATTCTTAGGACGAAATATTGTCCATACACATCATCATGACTTACGATGTGGACGCCAGTACATAGCACTGCGTCAACTAGGTGATTTATCACACCTACATGTATCTACTACAATAGCGCTGAGGTTTCAACATCATCATCGAATACCATATCTTCATTTCATTCCGATCATCCTCATCCATATCTCAAGGGTATCTGAAATGCCATTGCAGGGAGAAACAAAACCAACAGAAAAGTAAACCAAGCCTCTCTACCGACGCATCTCAAGCTTCTTCCTAGTCTCCCTCTTCGCACCCTCAACCCACTCCCCATAAGCCTTCCCCTCAGGATCCTTCTCCTTCATCCCAACAACCCCCTTCATAACCTCCCCAATAAACCCAACAAAATTACATCTCCGCAGCGTATTCTCCCACTGCCACGCAGCCCTCTTCCTCTCCTCCCTCTCAAGCGTCTCCACATCCCCAATCTCCCTAGCCCTAACCCTCGGATCCCTCACAACAGCCATAAGATTAAAATGCGTCTCCTCAGGCGGATACCGCCCAATCCTCCGCTGCAAAACCTCAATCACCTTCTCCGGAAAGTCCCCAACCTCACACGCCCCATGACTAATAGGATGCGGCTGCAGCCCATCAAGCTCATACAAAACCCCATTCACAGGCGTATACGCAATGAAATGGTAAACGTCCGCGCCCTTCTCGTCATCCGCCGGCCGGGCCGTCTCGTCCGCAAACGGACTAGCCCGCGCAAAGCTATTGTGCGCGCTGCGGATGGCCTCCGAGTTCGAGAGCGCTTCGCCGCGCAGCTCGGGCGGGAACCCGGTTGTGAAGTCTTTGAAGGCGCTTAGCTCAGCGCCCAGCGGGATTGGGGGCTGCGGTGCGGGGGGGTTGTCGTGGTTGAGGATTACGGAGAGGATGGCTTGCGTGCCGCAGGCGTTTTGGATGGTTTGGGCGGCGAAGAAGACGTTGTTGTCTGTTGCGGTTTGGTCGTAGGTTCCGTCTAGGGGGGCTTCGGCGCGGGCGCCGGCTGCTTCGCGCGTCCATTTGAAGAGGAAGATTACGCCGTAGACGGGGCTGTTTGGGGATTGTTAGTTTTGACTGTGGGGGTTTTGATATAGAATTTGGGTGGGTTTGTGTATTTGGGTGATTGTTTGGCTTACCCCAGTGATCGGATTGTGTCTGCATCTAGGGAGATGAGCTCTTCGAATTGGGTGTCTTGCACTCCGAGTGTTTCGATCAGAGAGGTGAAAAGGCCCTGGATTGTGTTAGAATGCTGTTTGGACGGATTGGTGGGGGGTGGATAGTACCTCATCTGACTCGATGGTACTCCAACCACCTACATCAGCCATTTTGACTGTATGTGATGAATAATGAGTGCGATTGAATAGAAGTTGTTGTGTTGTCGATATCGAGGGTGCTTGCTTCCCCAAACGGGAATGCGGTTATGTCATTGTCACGTGCCGTGATCGACCAACACACGGTCACGTGCATATCCACTATTTTAGCATTGATGCTATCCCGGTATCGAGCAGAAGACAGTACAGAAGGAATTATTCAAATATGTGAACATAGTAGGAGTTAACTTGCCAAAAGCTAATATCACTCACCAAATTCCGAAGTAGACAAGCCCAAGGGCGAGAATCATCATTTATAATCGACATCGACGGCCCCAATCTCCTAAGCGAAGTGAACAGGCGAACATCCTAGTTCTTCTACCTAAAAATAGCCCAAAGTAAGACGCAAAACTAACTGCAAGTGTCTCTCCCTATATCGACCGCACATCGCACCGACTCGAAGTCGCATTGACCACCCCTCAGTACAAGGACCAGAACTGGGAGTGCTATCGAAGACGCGAATATTCCCCATTCAACAATTCCACATCGGAGAACCCGCGATCCGTATTCCTCAGAAATTAGTGCGGCTCAAAAAAGCAAGAGCATCAGTAATCAGGGCAGATGAGCCAGGGGTGGACAAAGATAAATTTAGAAAAAAAATACGAGTTCAGGGACGATCATTGACCGTAATTTCCGACTCGACATCAACAATTGGAAATCTCGAATATCAACACGAATTCGGAGTGAAGGATAGGAAAGATTCCGAAAAATGGACCAAAAATAGTGAGGGCCTAGCACGTAGGGCTGCAGTTTACGGAGTACGGAGTACTCCGTATGCAAGATCATGTCATTGAGCACAGAATACGGAGTATGCAGGCACTCGGATCCTGGTCTTTGCTCTAGTCCCCAAACTGCAGGTGTTTGAGATCGCTTATTGCACACAGGCGATATAAGATATATGCCCGAACACGGGGGACCTATTTCATCTTAGTCCGGGAGGTTGATGCCTCATTTGGATGGATCTGGAGAAGCCAAGAATGAGGCGAATACGAGAAACTGGCGAAAGTGGGGAGGATCCAATCGGAGGCGGGGATCTATAGTCTAAATTCCTTAAATATGGGTTCTGTGCTTTTTGGCTTCTTTTCTTATGTCTATTCTTAGGGTTGGGGTAATGGGGGGGACCGGTGGCTGCTTTGTGGGAGATTGGATTGTGTCTGTGTACTGGTGTGGGTGAAATGCAGGTGCATCCTTCCAAGCTTCGGGTGTGATGGTGATGAGAGGGGGTTTCTATCTTTAGAAGGATTCACGAAGTTAGGGAATGCGTTCTTCGACAAGATTTGGGGATTGTCTACGGGAATGGCTATACAGATGTGCACACTTGGATGGAATGATCAACATACGTAAACCGCTTCAATTCAGTTGAACAACAGATTCGATCAAATCAGGGTATATATATCAATATCAAATGATGAGTTTGTATCACTTCAGTCCAGCTGGCAACCGTCACTGAATGTAGCACTCGAACTGAGTATCAGAATCAATCACAGGATCACACACCAACGCTCATGCTCAACAAAGACGCAACAAGAAGCCCACATATATTAAAAAGAGTCGAGCGGTAGAACCGAAATGCTCGCATCACGATCCAACAAGCCTAGTATTCCACGAATCCAGATCCTAGACAAAAGTAACTCCGTAATGTCCATATTTTTGGAGAATGAGAGGACCTGATATCCCTCATTCCCCTCCTGGTACCTAATAGCCAGAATCCTCAGGCCAGGCCCTGTTCAGGGTAGCCTTCCAAATGTTTCCCATTTTTTGTTGGTTTTCAGTATTTTTTTGTTTTCGCGGTAAAGAGAGGCGCATCTCGTAAATCCAATGTAGTCAACTCAGGTCCATAGTGAAGCAGAAGCAACCAAGCCAGGGATTTCAAACGGGTGTGTCTGCGGATAGACCTCCATGTTGAGACCAAGCGTGCCATCTCCGCGCGGTAGATCAGCGCACATCATTTCGCCGCCATATGGTGGGGTATAGGATGCTGAATGAGGGATGGAGTGATGGTGACTATGGCCCTGTCCATGACCTAGATCCGAAAGACCAAGCTGAACATCGTGAGAATCGAGGAGTCGCGGGGAGGGCGGGTAGAGAGAATGCGATGGGGGAGCGGAGACATAGCCATCTTGAAGGGGGAAGGGTGAGTTGGCGATCGTGACGGCCGGGGGAGAATGCAAAGGTGGGGTATAAGCAGCGTAAGAAGGCGAGGCGGAGGCGGGAGAGGAAGTACCGACAAACGGATACTCGTGTAGAGGGTGGCGGTAAGGGCTCGAGGGAGTAGGGGAATAGTGGTCAACGGAGGAGCGGGGAGACCAGTGGAGGCTACTGCGATAGCGAGAGATCATGCTGCGGGGCAGTTCCATGAGGGAGAGGGCAAGAGGGAGCTCGGGGTTGAAGGGATCTGCGGCATTATGGGCGGCTATAATGCGGCATATATCTTCGACGGGACCGATGGATAAGGCACCTAGGTATGCGCCTCCCAACTCGGGGAAGAATCGGTCGAGACAAATGCCGATGGCGAAGAATTGGGCTAGCACTGGAAGAGCGCTGATGTCGGACTCGCCGTTTCGGAGCATGGATGGTGGAAGCCAGAAGAGCCAGCGGCGAAGGGTTTGGATGCTCTCAAATGATTGTTCGGGTCTTTGGTTAGGGAAGTTATCGCGGAATTTCTGAGTAAACTCGATGAGTTCTGCTAGTCGCTGGGAATATTCAAGACTGTGGGAAACTCGTTTCTGCGACGCCTGTAGAGCCCGAATCGTCTGATCTAAATGGACCATATCTTCATCCAGAGGTTGGTAGGCCCCAGTCATTGAGATATCCGTCATGCTCGACGCTCGTTGGTTTTCTATAAACTGTGCAAGATCTGACTCTTGTTTCCAGTATGGATGCATGGATTCCAAAACGCTCGAGATGCCCTGTTGCAAAGATAACCAACTTTGACTGTTTCATTGTTAGTAGGCTGTTCCAGAGAGCCTGCATCACACTCACTGTTCGGTTGCCTGCCATGACAGAAGAACAGATGCTGCGAGAATCGCATCACAGTTATCCTTGGAAAACGAGACCAGAGCAGCCTGCAGTCCTTGCAAAGCAGTGACTTGATGACGGACGGCCAACTGCTTGGTTTCCTGATGCCGAGTAAGAAAGGCCAGATGGAAAGCTGATAAGCTCAAGATCGAGCTCATCACAAACTCGCTACCCAGTGCAATCGCCAATAGACTATACGATCACCACATCAGTACAAGGCAACCCCAAAGTTCAAAGAGTGCTTACTTGGGCATCTTCTGAGCCCACACAGTGGTACCACTCAGTCCCCGACGATGCAAGTCAATCGAGAGGCCAATAATGTGGTGAATCAGGCGCAAATCAAGTCGCGACAAGCCCGACCACCCCGAGCGCGGACACTGCAGGAGTTCTGGGTACGGAGGCACGCCAGAGCGATGCCAGTTATCTATTTCCATCTCGATCTCTGGCGACATGAGGAGGTCAGGACCACGACGCGATGGAGGGCTACCACCTTGGGCAGTAACCTGGTCCTGATAATCACACCGGCAGTTGTGCTTTGTGCAGTTCCGGCTAGATGGCATGAATTAGTTCCGTCATCGTGGAGGTCCTGAGAACATACCATTGCGGGAAGGTCTCATCGCATCGAATGTGTCTCCTCTTGCATGTTTTGCAGCCGTTGCGAGACTTGGTATGGCTCTTGCGTGGTGGACCGCCGCCTGGACCGACCATGTTGGCAGTAGTTTAAGGATTGGAGTCGCGGGGGACTCCACAGGTGAACGTTGTGAACGGAAGATCTGACAATGGGTCTGTCTGCCCTCACGACTCTATGAGGTGTGTCGAGGTGTTTATAAGAATGGATCTCCAAAAATAACTTTGGGGGGCAGAAGATGAATTAAGCACGTGGGGAATACGACAGATCTAAGATCAGGTTTAGAGAATCAAGAGGGAAAGGGGGGTGTCAGAAAGCCGTTGTAGAGGGGGGGAAATGGGCTTCAGTATATGATCCATCTGCACATTATTTCCCCGAATTTTACTTTTCGTGACGATCGCGATTTTGAGCCTCTGGGTACAGGGGAGTCAGCCAAGAGGAAATTTTAAATATAAAATACAATTCTAAATACAACATACAACAGCGGATCAGAGGAAAATCAGATAATTCGAGAAATAATACTATCTCACCAAAGGAAATGGTCTAACATAGCCCGGGGGCTATTCTAGGCGGAGTACACAGCTGCCTGCATAGGTTTAGACCATGAACTAGGCGCATGTGAGCCCATCTTTCGTGCAGGGATACAGGACTTCTATATTGCACGGCTGCCATGTGGAGATTCCTGTCTCGATTCGATAATTTCGCGAACTAGGAGGGACTATTCCTTCAAGCCCTTCTATATCATCCATATATTGCACATTGAGTATGGGGTAAATGACCACTTAATCGGAACACAGGAATCTTAAGAGGGGACACTAGTTGACTGTATCCATCATTCCCTTTGCTTTTTTCTTTCTTTTTTTTTTTTTAACCCTCTCTGAATCACCCACTTCCCGCGTTCCAGACAGCCAAGACGATGTATGCAGGGGCGTGTGAACAGACCCCAGACGCAAATGACATATACAGAGAGCCATGCAGGAAAAAGATTATAGTATCCGATCGACCTTTTGCCTCGCAAGGCTTTCGATCTGGAGAACCCTGGATTGTGGATCGCCTGTCAACCATTAACCCCGTTCAGTAAAAGAAGACGTCAATCTCTGCGCCATCTTAGACGCGGTTCTGGGCTCGCTAAGGATTCAAGCTTAGCTTGACAGGCGGAAGTCGGGCGTTTTTACCCGCCTGTGAGTCAGATGCTCTTAAACGCTGAACTCGGTAATCACAACCGAATGGAGAATTGGAAACACCTGGACTGTATAGGTCGTTTATGAGAAATGAGAAGATCTAAGGGGGGGGGGAAAAAACAAGGAAAAAGAAAGGTCAAGCTCTTGCACCACTTGGATCCTGGGGATTGGAGGCAACGCATTGAAGGTTTAGTCCGCAACCAGGGGGTGTAAGACCAACCTCTCGGGATCACCGTATCCACATCCTTTTTCATATCCTGGAGAACATTACGGAGTACATTACGGCGGGTTAGGCCGATGGCGATCGTGGCCGGAATTGCCCTATCTCCTTCTCCGGTGTAGTTACCATTGGGTTGGAATGTAAGGGAACCAGGTGTGGGACGTCAGGGAAATGGTTGAGTTTCTAGATTCTGTCTACGGAGTACAGAGTAGGTATCAAATAGAGCCGTGAGATCGGTTCCAGCAGCAACTTGGTCCAGGGTTACAGGGTTCCAGGTTGCTCCGAACGAGAATCTAAGATGGAATACTGAAGTTCAAAGGTCATGGTCAGCATCTGAGTCGAGATGTCCAAGTCAGAGTCCCCCTGAAACCCTGCAGATTGATGTGACACCGCCAGATGCAGCCGACCACGTTTTTTTGGGATCAGACGTGGAATCTCTCAGTCGGTGTGTCCTTTCCATCTGGACGGGAGTACCACGATCGATTACTGCATGATGACCCTAGCTCGCCACACGTGGCACCATACCCGGAGATTTGACTTCATTCTAAACCTCAGAGTCAAGGATTGAAATAGCTAGCTAGGTAGCTAGGTAGCTCAAGGTCAGTACTGTATACCGAGATAGGGATAGGATGCTTGACAGTAGCAACCACGGTACCTTCCCTTTCAAGAACCAGGAGAACACTCGGAAATGTTCGGCTCTCAGAAAGAAACACAGTTTTACGCGGGAGCCAATCATAGGAAGTCTCGCTTGTCGCAACATCAGGCCCAACAAGGGCAAGCTTGGGGGCCAAAAGTACCAAGAAGGGGACGAATTGGGACTATCAACTTTATTATTCCTTTTTTTGGTTCTCATGGTCTCTATGTCTCTTCTCCGCGGAGTCTCCCTTTCCCTTGTCTACGAAGGACTCATGCAAGACGGTGACGGTGACGGTGTATATGAGAATCAACTCTTGCAATCGCCTACCTGGATGCATCCAGAATCCCGAACCTTGGAAGAGGAAAATAAGAATCATTCCCCAGTTCTCGACCACATCTCCCACAGCCCGTGGAATCCCAACTTTATTATGCCAAGAGAGGGCTATTCTAGACTGTAGGGATTCCCGATCAAGACCATTATAGACTACCGGTCTGTTGGTTCTCGAGCCGTTGGGTCATCTGCAATAGACCATGCCTCTCTGCACTGCAATCTAAATGACTTTTTGGACATGTACAGACAGTCCAGACAGTCCAGACAGTCCAGCCCAATAAGCCACAGCTGGAACGATTAAGCTCGAGACTGGAAATAGTGCCGGAAAGCAAAAGAGTCGACCTGAAACGAGATCGAGAATCGAGGATCCGACTAGGGATACCAAATAGAGTCGTTAGCGTCAACTTTGTTTCCCAAGCTGCGGCATCGTTGGGAGCACACTTATTACCCGACAGTACTCCGTACTACTGCCCGACATTTGATATATCGGGAGAGGCTGACACATGTTGCGTTGGATTCCAGGCGTGCATGAGATCATCATGACCTTCCACTGGAAGGACCACGCCATATAATGGCGGCTCTGAATCTGACATCTGCAGAGCCTATCGCACAGCTTACCCACCAGTCGACGAGGGCTGTATAGCGACATCCAACCTGAATGTCATGATGAGAACACCATGATGGTAGAGCATCCCAGATGGCCACAGACATATACACCATAGCGATGTCATGAGAGGCAACAACTTCATTAGTTAAATTCATTCCTCTCGAATCTTGGCTTCAATTTTTTTTTTTTTGTTGTTTCTCAATGCAGCATTATACAACCTGACAGTTCTCGCCGGGCAAAAACAGTACATAGGCCTGACAACCCTGCATTTCAAGCCTTCCTCCTTCATTGGCTCATACATACTCCAAACGGGGCTGGACAACCTTCCCGTGATCGACTGCGCCTCAGGATATATATCTCTTCCATCAAATATGGGCTTCCACCGATCGTCTATGGGCATCAAGCTCAAGGATAATCACATCGTCACTGCCTACTGCAAGCGACCCTCCGGCGAAGCCACTTATTCGGAGTTAGATCTGAATGGATTCCTAGGGGCAAGGAAGGGTAAGCCGGTTCCCCTAGCTTTGCACCGCACTTTCTATCTGAATAAGCTGACACGATCGCAATCCAGGCGAGTTTGCCTGGGGCGAGAAGAACTTCTCGGACCACGCGCGTAACGTTGACTTCAAGCTAGAAGGTCCCGGCAACGAAGCAGTATTGTACGCAGATCTGGACGATGAGGAAGGAAATTCTCACCGGCGCAATGTGAACCTAGGGAGTTGCATCAAAAATGAGGACGGCCAATTGCATTTCATGCAGTGTTTCTAGTGGAGGATCTAGCTTGTCTATTCTTATCTAAATTGTGATTATACGAAATAGAATTTGTTTCGAAGTATCTCAAAATGTCTAGAATGCTGAAATGCTGAAATGCTGAAATGCTAGAATTCTAGCCTTGAATGAGCTCCTAAGCCCCAGGGTAAAAAGACCAACCCATGGGAACTATACTTCCGTCCCCCAATCATGACATCACGATTGAGGCTGAAAATAAACCCGGGGCATAATATGAAAAACCCCCCGTCCCGGCTCCGATTTCGCATAGACCTACTGCTTGACCCCAAATTAACACTATATATATCTCTATATATACATCGTATAGAACAAAACGAAGCCAAAGGGAGATGATACCCAGTTCGGAAGTCCCCAAACTCCCAAACAGGAGCCCGCTGGGCCCACCAATATAAGAACCGTACGGTAATCTCGATAGCCTACAATGGCCTCGGTCATCTCTGCACGCCGTAAACGGCCTAGCCCAGAAGCGAAAATGACCACGTCCTGGTGGAAGCCCTCCGGGCGCCGGTTGAGCCCAACCCAGGCTGCCGGGTGCATCTAGAGAGGATGCATTCTAGTCGATAGCTAATCAGTGCGGATCGAGCCCCGGTTTCGGGAAAAAAAGTAGTTAAAGGAAAGGCTCGCGTCTTGGTATGCTTGGTAATTGGGGAGGGGGATTTTGTGTCTGAGCGGCCAATTGGAGAGAACGACGGCGTGGTGGCTTTCGTTGCCGCCTGTTAATTATAACGCGCCAATTAGGCGAGAGTCGGAGGTTTGGTAAATTGGATGTCTCTTTTGCTCTTACTCTCGGTTATGCGGGTTTGCTTTGCTACAAAGGAAAATGTTGGGGTCGTTTGGGCAGGGGTCAGCGGTGCCTCGGTTTGGGATGGCTGTTGCGGGTCCGGGGACTCATGGGGTTACGGAGCCCTACCTAGCTGTGTATCTTCTGTCTCATTGCATACTTTGATACCACATACCACGGAGTACGGAGTAGAGATGTACCTGCTGCTGGATCGTATGAGGCAGGCAACTGCTCCCCATGCATACTGTCTGCATCGTAGATCCAAAAATAAATGCAGCTGCTCGGACCTTGCTGATCTTAATCTGTCATTTTGGCTTCCCCGCCAGTCCGAAGTTTACTGAGTCGATCATGGTCTGTGTTGTCTGGAGTTCTGGAATCGTATCCGTGGGGATTCCTCGTGTCAGGCACCCGGGTGTAACCTTGAAGATATGTCAAGTGAGGGTGTCGTTCGGATTGAGTCACTAACGCTGGAAAGCAATGAACTCATGCTGCTTCACCGGGTTTGGTAGCTAGGAATAGAAACTGCCAAGAGAAACGGCATCTAGACAATTGCACCATGTGTCGATACGGAGTACGAGATATATATACGTATTCGACGGACATGACACGGTAAATGCAACGGCGAACGTCGACTAAATAGAAGTTCCAAGTGCTTCTAATAGAATGATAGAATTCTAAGTCAAGTTACTTGTCTTCCTCGAATGTATTAGAGTTGTTTGATCGGGGTATAGTGATTTCCACCCATACTGACTAGATCTGAGTGTCAACTTGAGCAAGGATCAGCACCATGGAATGATAAGAATAGTGCTAGGAGGATTGGAAATCCAATTGGAGCTCTCACAATGATTGAGTAATTTGAATGGGCCATCTATCAAAGTATAGTAGCGATGTTTGATCCCAGTAGAGGATGTCCTCAACTACAGCCGAGCATTCCAGAACCACCAAATAGTCAGGTTCCAGAATAACACACAGCAAACATATCATACAATTTGCTCCATACAATGAAACCTGCAGGACAATGCACAACCGCCAACAACCTACATCCTGGCACATCTTTACATGGTGTTTGAGATCTCCATTGATAACCACGAAGACCTATCTATCTAGGTATCTATCTAACGGGGGTATGAGTATGCGACGCAAAGAAACCCCCCAAATCAACGCTGAGAAAAGAAAAAAAGCAAAAAGAAAAACTATGAACCTGCCCTAACTTGATGATTATGCACAGTGGGATGCAAGATAGAAATCAAGAAGTAGAAGAAAAAACAGTGATCATAAAGAGTCATGCATGCCCATGTTGCAATCATGAGATGTAACGTAAAGACATAGCGAGATCGCAGGTGCTCCATCCCATGATTTTTTGTCCCCCTAAGGCCCTCCTCTTCCCATTGACATGAAACTTTTAGCCCTCCCACCCCAGTTGCACATATCCCCCCTCTCCGTCCAACTCACTCCCGCCCAGCCTGAAACGCAAGTGAACGCCAAGTGACGCGAAAGTGACGGCAGTCTCACGAGAGGCTGTGAAGGTCTCAACTTAGACCCGGTACACTGTGCGCAGTGTCTGGGCTGAGGCAGGGGGGAGTTGGCCGAGGAAGTTGTTGAAGTCAGGGATCAAGTTCTTGTAGCCTTGAAGTACCTATTTACATGGAGTGGTTAGTGGGGACTTGGTAACAAGTGAGAGGAGACGTTCTTACCTGCTGGAAAGATACCTGGATATCTCGGTACTCCTCCTGTGCCAGGGAGCGAGCGGGGAAGGTGGCAATTGCCTGGAAATAATCAAGCAGGCTCCTTTCCATGGCCTGGGGGTTCTTCATGACGACTTGGTTGAAGCCGAGGAAGGCCGAGGCTTTCTCACGCGTGAAGTCGATCTTATCCATCGACTTCAGGAAAGGACCAGAGCATTCGCCCAAGTGGGGTGCAATCTGATCAGCACAGCAGAATCCCAATCGTCCCAATGCCATCGCAGCGTTTTCATTCACCGAGTCGATGACCTCCTCATTGGTGATGATAGAGATAAGCCCTTGATAGAGTTGCTCCGCATAGGGTGAAAGCGGGGCGTTCTCGTGGACAGCGATTTCACCACACGACCAGCAAGCGTTGTTCAGGACACTAAAGCCAGTGTGACGATCGTCGTCACGGATCAAATCCAGATCAAGCTGCTTGATCATGACCGGGGCGAGGCTGGAAACAAAGGATTCTAACTGCGGGAAGATGCTGATGGCGCAATCTCCGAGCAGAGCATATGTTGATTGACGGACTTCGTAGTTCTCGTCTTCCATGCAGTAGCGGAGGAGTTCGAAGAAGGGCGGCTGAGAAGTACGCACAAGCTCACCACTCTTCTGGGGGTCAATGGCCTGGATGATGGCGCTGAGAAGATCAATGCTGGTGACAAGGAAGTCCTTATCTGGTTCATCAAATTGATAGTTGCCTCCTGACTGAACAGAAGCCTGCAAGTTTCCGTAGATGATCTTCATACAGCGAGCGAAGATAGGCGGCGCGAATGGGGCAAAGGCATCGTTATAGGCTGCAGCGACATATCCAAGGCATTCAAGCAAGGGGAAGAGCTCTCGTGAATCATCATCAATGGTGTTGTAGCGACCAATAAGCGCAGGCATCAGGATATCGACCAGATGCGGCATTGCCAACTCACTCATAACACATTCGGCCAGCGTTTGCACGCAATCATAGAGAATGTACATGTTTCGATTTTTGTACTTGTGGAAGCATGCCACAAATTGACGCAGGATAGGCTCACAGTAAGGCGCCAGGTTTTCTTCCGCCTTTTCCTCCAAACTGGCGAATGCCGAGGCAGCAGCTTCCTGAACCTTTTTGTTGTTGTCTAACATGCGATGGAGGATGCCTTCCATCATGGGCTCAAAGTATTGTGCTTTTTGAGCAGGATCGCGGAGCTGGGCTGCCCAACCGGAATAACGCGCCAAGCACCAGCAAGTAATCTGCCGCACAACGGGCTGTGCATCATTCAACAGGGAAATCAGATAAGGGACTAATTCGGGAAGGTGTGGGGTAATGGCATCCATGCAACCATCTGCGACTGCGCCCAAGGTAAGCACGGCAGCCTCACGATTCGGCCACTGCTCATGACGCAAAGTCTCCGTCAGATAGGGCAGAAGAATCTCAAAGACAGGACGGTGATAGACGGTGGCGAATACATCAAGCGCAGCAGCAGAGCACTTGCGCAAGGTCCACTGACCCGAAGGGTCATCTCCGAACTCTGAATCCTCAATTTCACCTTCACTCAGATCATCATCATCATCTACCTCTGACTCTTGTTCAGGGGCCCCGGAACCTTCTGGCTGTTCACCTGATTTGGCCATATTCAAACGGTCACCCTTCGATTTGGCAAACTGTGGTTTCATATCTTCAGCGCGATCCTCAGTGTCCGCATCATCTTGCTCATCCATCAGTCTAGCGACTTCCTCCTCATCGTAAATCATGTTCTGCAGCAAGACCGGGATGATCTTGGGCATGTACGGCGCCAACTCAGCCTTCAATCGGTGTTGCTCTCCAGCACCAATCCAGAATTCAGCTGCATCCAGTGCAAGCTCTGGATCGTCTTGGGATTGTTGCTGCATAATGATGTAGTTGACCAAGCCCTCCATGTGAGGAGCCAATTTCTCAGGCGCAGTCTCCAAGAGCTGAGAGAATGACTGGCACACCATCTGTCGAACTCCAGTGTGCTGATCCCCAGCAAGACTGAACAACTGCGAAAGGAATTGATCAAGTGATGACATCAATGCCTGGGGTTTGTATGGCAGGAAGACGTGAATTGTTGAAAGAGCCGCAACCCGAATGCGTGAGCTTTCAATTGTAGTGAACTGAAGCAAACTAGGAACGATTGTGTCCAAGGGGCGTTGACCCTGGTAGTCACGATCCAACACCTTGCGATTGTCCTCGCAGACCTTGAGCATTGCATCCATTGCAGCTTCACGGGCTGGCATAGGAACATCCCCAGTGGCATTTCCGACAAGATTCAGTAGCTCATTGACAATCTCAGGCCACGCCAAAAGGCCTCCCTGAAGAACGATGGCGGTGATAATAGTACCGGCGGCACTTGAGACGTTGCGGTCAGTGTCGCGGAGTGTAAGTAGAGCGGCGGACTTGATGTAGACCAAGCTCTGGGGAGAGATAGTGCTGTATGCAAGATGGATCTTGGTCTTGACATTTAGCGCAGCGGCGAATCGAACGGTGGAGTATTCATTCGGGTTGATTCCTGCGGGAGCAGGATGAGGAGTAGAAAATATGTAGGTGATGTAATTGACGTAGTCGGGCGATGAGGTCGCCTGGGCGAGCATCTGTTATCAAGATATCCGAAGTCAGCGTCATCTTTGGGTGTTTAGGGGTCGCGCGACCGCAGTCATAGGACAGTCAACGAGACAAGAAAAAGTAAGAAGTCATTTACCTGTTCAGCTTGCACGCGGGCATGAGGATTGCCTGCATTAAGCGAGTCGCGGAGGCAGCCTGCCAGCTGCCTCAATGGCTCTTCCTGAGGTTGCCAATCCATCTTGTCAAGGTGACTGGACTCGATGCGACTGAAGTAGGTCGAAAGTGCGAGTAGCACAGGAGCCCCGCCGGGAATGTGGGAACGGCCCCCTTCGTTTCCCCAGATCAAAGAGACAAAGCGAAATTTCCGATCTGCTAAAGCAGATCTAGGAATTAAACGTGTAGGTAATTGAGACTGACCAAAGCAATATGGCAAAGCGAGTCAGGTCAGGATCAGAAGGACGTCGGAGATATAGAAGACTGAGGGGTGTGTATGTGCGGGCAGAAAAAAAGAGACCACTTAATATGGCAGGCGGTCGCACTCTTGATAGCCATCTTTTGGTTGTCACTTCATCAACCTCAAGGATAACCTTAATTCCGCCCATATATGGAAGTATAGAAGCCTTATACTCCTTGTCGGTAGGGCAAAGATGATAGCTTTCATCTATCCATTGATGATGTTGATGGCGATGATGAAATGAGAAAGATGGCCAGTCTTCCTACCTGTGAAGATGAGTGGATGAAGTAAAAGAAACATCGAAGTCACCCACGAAAAGGTTTTGCGGTGTGGTTCCGCGTAAGAAATTTGGTATATATATGGCATGTGCCTTCAAATGCTCTCTGTACTTTGCCCTCTTCTATTCGTGTCTGACACTAGGAACCTTGACCTGCGGTTCTTTAGATAATCTTCCCAACCCTGCTATCTAGCATCTTTCTCCACGGCTAGTTTATCAGCATAAACCACGATGGTATATGTACGAGTAAAAATAGAACAGCCAGATTGTTCAGTTGATCCCATGGATAGTTTACGGGCCTTATTCAACGGATTGAGATGCGCAAATTCTGTCATATGTGAGATAGTACTGGTGGTATAAAATTGTTGTTATACAGAACACTTCACTTGTAAGTGGCATAAGTACATCTTCAGTAAGATGCACTCAAAGCAATGCTGCCAGATGCTGGCAGATCAATCGTAGATGTATGCATTCCACTAGTACATTAATTCATACATGTATGCAATATGGTAAAGATGGCACGAAAAGCCCTTTCCTCAAACGATGAGAATGAATGCAAATGTAACTTGACTAAAAAAACATTGTCAGCCAATGTGCTGATTGAGAGGACGCCAGTAAAAGTCAAGATGAAGTGAAGATGTCAACAAAAGAGGAAGCAAACCAAAGCTTACCACAAATGTACGGAGTATTCATGCCCAAACCATCTTCTTGAGGTCATAAACCAGGTACTCCAGCCAACCCGTTCGCTTCTTGGCATCAGCCAAAGATATAATATCAGACCGCTCAACCGCAGAAGCCGTCTCAGTATTGTGGCCCTGTCCCGCAAACATGGCCCGCTCAATGTCCAAACAAATGGAGCGGATCCGGTCCATTTCCCGAACAGCCCCTGCACTGGCACCAAGTCTCGGACTAGCTACTGAAGCCGGCAACGGAAGACCCTTGAATGCAACAAAGCGGGTTGTAGCACGCTTACTGCCTCGGAGCCAAGAGACAAGATCCCATTCACTGTTTGCACTGGCGGTGGTCTCAAGCGTGTTCAAGTCGACGTCACTTTGTAAGGACCTGGTGTTCACACGGAGAGTGTTGATGTCTCCATCGCGATAGACGATGACGAGACCGACATTGCTCGCCTCATTGGCTTGGCTTTCTGTTAAGATGGATGTGATGTATGTACCATAGTGAATGCGGGACACAGAACGAAGGTCAATGCGCTCAAATGAGAGGACTTTGTCCGTCTCCCAGTCAAAGCGACAGCTATAGACTGCAGCGTCGGTCAAAAGAAGGACTGATTCCTCGAAGGGCAACGTGCGAAGGGTGTTTGGTTGACGCGGGGTCAGCATGGTCCAACCGCCAAGGAATTCTTCAGAGGGGCTGCTGATGACGATCTTGCAACTTGTATCGATGGCATTTTGACGGAGCTTTTGAACAGAGATTCCAGGATCCGTAGTTTGAAGCTGGATGGCAAACTCGTCAAATACGTGAGTCGAAACGTTACCTAGAAGGTAATCGATACAGGCTTGGGAGAAGAAGTCGTTGACGATGTTATTGTAATAGCGGGAGAGTGTCAACCCAAGATCGTTGAGAGCACCACGATAGTCTCGTTTGCGGGTGCGAGTGTAATCTCCCTTCAAAGCGGCAGTCGATGAATACTGCTTGGAAATTGCATCACCATTATCGGCCCAGAGAGTATTGAACCATTGAGTAGAAGAGTCACCACCCAGATCAATGTCAATACCTTCGTTCTCTAGCTGACGCTCTAGGGCCCATTGGCCAAATGCACACTGGGCAACACCCGTACGGTCAAGGCAGTCCATGCAATTAGTCCTGATAATGCCCTTCTGAGTCTGTAGGATATTGCTATCCGCTACTATGGTGTAGCAGAACTCATTCAAAGTGTCTTTCAGTCGATCAACCAGGCGAGATACATTTTCGAACTTCATGCCCCGGCATTCGCGATGGAAATCGAACCACTCCAACTGCAACGGAGCACCATCAATGCCACCCGCAGCATTAAATGCTTCGGTATACCGTTCATATTGCTCTCCTAGCTTCAGTTCGCCAGCTAGCTTGTCAATAAGCGAAACGGCCTGAACCTTTCCATATCGTCGACTGAAATCTCGGAAATGCCTGCTGAAAGCGAGCAAGTTCGTATCCGCAGAGTGATGGAGCACTGGAACTGGCTTGAGGGCGTACGGAGACTGAGAGAAGTAGAGGGGAATCGAGCCCCGAACCTGTAAGTATGAATAGGCAGGGTGGGAAGTATTCCAATCCGGAACCGAAAGAATCTGCTCGGTCTCGACTGTATTGGCAGTGTTGCCGTCATCATCGACACCACGGCGCAAGTACCGGAGACCTGGTCGATTCACAGACCGCCGAGAAATCAGAGTCAAAAGATAATCACGTTTGGTGGCATCAGACTCCACGACCTTGGCCTCGTGCTTTTCGCCGAGGATTCGACCTTCAGAGAGATCCTCTGAGGGGTCGTTCGAAGATTGTTTCTTTTGGGCACCAGCAATGGTGAATTCCCGTTGGCCGACAAAACCTTGGATCAAAGGAAGAACAAAGCCATGAGACCCATAATCAATGAATATGTTCATCAAGTGTCGATTCCAAAAGTACTGCGATCTGATTAGCGAGGAGCGCTTCTCTGCAACTAGTCCGTGGATCTCAAACTCGGGCATACCAATGGGTCCACAACTTTGTGGAGTGGAAGCTGATCTTTCCAGGCTTCCTGTGCGTGAAATGAGCGCGTAAGATCATAATCATATGCAAAGAAAAAGTTATGTGACGCGAACAGAAGCTTCGTGTAGCGGAGCAACTTCGGTAGTAAGTCCGCAGCTTGGCTAGATTTGCTTTGATCACCCTCGCTTTGGGCCAAAGGCTCTTCGGGCGTAATCTCTTTCACTGAATCACGTTGCTCCTCATTAAGATCAGCTGAAGATCTGGAGGTCTCGTCGAAGGAAGACCCCGGCACGTCCTGCTCCAGAGCCCCTGGCCTAGGCAAACCCAGGTTTTTGCGCGAAAGCCAATTGGCTGCAAATCTTCCAAAGCGGACTTTCTTCCCAAGGACGTCTTCGGCAATACTGCTCACGCTAGCATCGCGGCCATGAGATATGTCACGAGTGGGCGATCCCGGCATGCTGCCGATCTCTGCCTCTGCCTCGGCTTTGTCGGTTTCGTTATCGGGGATGTCATCTTCGTCGGAAGACGATTCGATCGTAACCTCCTCCTGCGAAGTCTCCTTTCTGGCTTGGGAGATAGCGCGGGCGGCATCTGCTTGAGATGAGACTGGAATGATCGCAACGTTGGTCACGGTGTAGATCGGACGGCCTTGGATCTGCGCTACCTGCTGGCGCTGGGTGATGGCAACAAGAAATGAATTCGAAGCGACAGACAAGAGACCTGTAGCAATAGCGCACGTAAATTAGCTTTTCCACCCGGCTTCAGCTCGAATCATTCACATACCCACTAAGCCGTGGGCCTCCAGGGCGTCCTTTCCGTCGAGTGGCTCCGAGGCGGAGGTGGGCAACACTGTGATCTTGCTTGTCTTATAGTCGATACGGATAGATGATGCCTCATTAGTGCTTCCGCTGTTATTCCGCGGCCCGTTGGCCTGCGCATGCAAGATTAGACCGTCGACTGCGGCGACGACGGCCAGTTTGCGCCATAAAGCGGGCATCGCGCAGGTTCCCCGCGAATATCAGGAACAAAATCACCCGGCTACCCTTAACGTCTAATAGCCCCGGAAGACAGGTTGAAAGCCCCAGGCATTAAATTGAAACTTAGGTGATACTCTGAAGATTATTGAAGTTGAGTGCAAAGATCTCGGGTGGGCATATTCCATCAACAGCTGACCTGCAAATACATCATCGGCCGAGCCCCACCCGCATACGTTGTCCATTCTATTCTGTAGATAGTAGAAACCCAACTTGAACCAGTATATACAAGCCTCTCGCCATGTCATATCACCGAAAAAAGAAAATCAAGTGAGAAGTGAAAAAAAAGACAAAAAATCGCAACCATCCAGAGAAACCCAGAGTCATATCCAGTCGTTCATGCAGACAGGTCCAGTGCCTGATGAGTGCCCGAGTCTCAACGCAGCTCTGGCATTTTAGTCGGAACAGTAAAAATACAAGTGGAGATCAAGCCCCTGGAAGGAAAGCTTGCGAGTAGTGGAGCGCGAAGAGAGGGAAAAATCATTTCAAAAAGTCTTGTTATAAGACGAGTATGGGGTCAGCCCTTGAGACAACTCAAAGCCGAGATCAAAGTTGACTGTTCTGCTTGGTGTGCATCGCAGTTTGCGCCTCGGTCTGTTCAAATGTTGGACCAGGTTCTCCGTCATTTACTTCCGTCAAGTTGTTCATACCAATGCCATTCTCCACATCATATGCATGAATGAGGCCTTCGCGATCGCCCGCTCCATTGAAGAATGTGCTCGAGGTGCTGCGGCGGGACTGCATGGAGCGTCTGGTTTGGAAGCTGGTCAACCCATCTGTGGGCACTCCATCTTCGTCAAGCTTGGAATTCACCATGCTGTGTCCATCGGGGTCGTGTCGCGAGAGGTTCAGAAGGTAAACACCGGTGAAGATAATAAGGAATCCACAGAGAAGCGATATCGTGTTGACAGCGTCGGTGGTGTTGAAACCCTTGAAAAGAATGAAGGAGGCGCAGAGGGTCGCGGTGGTGAAAGTGACATAGTAAAGAGGGTTCACACTGTTGGAGAAATGATCTTAGCCTCATATCATCATATCCATCGGGGACTTAACTCACATTGATGTTGAGAAAGAGTTCAGCGCCTTATTGAAGTAGTTCATTTGCGTCAAAATGCAGAATCCGGTCACAATGGCGAAAACATAGGTGGACGCGTGGACAAATTGATTATGACCGTTGATGGTCAATTTGACCGCAATTCCAAATGCCTTGACGGACATGACGGAAACAGATCCAACGGTGGAGCAAATTGAGATGAAAATAAGGGGATTCTTCTTGCCATAGACCGGCGCAACCCGGTAGATCATGACAGTTGAGAAGATCGCAACTGCTAGACAGTAGAAAAGAAACCCTAATCGCAAAGTCAGCAGCGAGTTCCGGCGTCAAACACCAGTGAGATCCCCGTACCTGGCTGGACAGCATATCCCAGAATCTCATTGACAGTCTCCACTTGCTTGTCTGGGGGCGCATGGAGAACGATGACGACTGATCCCAGCAAGCACAATGCACAGCCCAATTTCCCTAGTATGCCAAGTTTTTCGTTGAGGAAGTAGGAACTCAGGACAGCACTGTAACAAGTCAGCTATGTGATATGCACCGCGGGAAAATGAATCGCTCACCCGATCAAAACACTCAGCGCACCCAGGGGTGTAACCAGAATCGCAGGCGCGAAAGCGTATGCGGCAAAGTTGGCGACTTCCCCGAGGGCCACTGTGAACGTATTAGCATCACATTGACTACGATGTGAGATCTGGCCATTGGGTTCCGTACATGTCACTATACCACCCCACCACACTGGGCTCTTGAGATATGAAAACCCTTCTCCCTCAAACCCATGGCGTTCAGAAGCATGCATCAAGCCCTGTATTGGAAGCCATTAGCGATTCCGCTCTGATCATCGGTTTGGACCGACGCGCTGGGCGAAGACCGCGGAGCTTCGGTCCAATTGTTTGGTTCTCGGGGGCATCGGGGGTACACCAACCTTTTTGGTGATGACAAAACTCGTGCCGATTGCCATGGTCGATAAAATGGCTAGGATCAGCCCAACATATCTGAAGGGGCGCAGCGCGCAGCCATGTTAGATTCTGTGACTAGTTTGCCCTTAGGGGCTCGAGAGGAAAAGCAGCCATACTTGTCCGGAACCATGTTGACGTAGTTCGCGTAATTCTTGTCGAAGGAGCCGAGTGCTCCTACTTTCGAAAGACCTCCAGTGCCGGCAATGGATCGGGGATTGAGGGTGAGACTCGCGTGAACAAAGGGAGGAATCGATTAATAAGGAATAAGGACTAGATGGAAGGTTGAGTAAAGTGAGTGACGAATAGAAAAATGAGCCAGCCCGAGATTTCTGCAATGTAAGATGAGTAAGGTAGATGAAAGGTGATGAAGCCAGCCCTGGAGAGGTGTGCCTGCGTGCGGTGGGGTTCCGTTTCAAGCCTGGCCGATCGGGACGCGTAAGAGCAACGGCTGAAGGGGCCTTGGAAGGTACCGAGGTGTTCTCTCCGTAATTTTAATTTTAATCTCCTTCTTTTCAACTAAGAATATGGAATCTAGATCGCATCTGTTCAGGTCCGAGTTGTTGATCCGAGCGTAGGAAATAGAAATAGATTCATAGGTGGCCCCATCAACATGACCGACAATCAACATAGGGTAACCCTTAACATGGACTATCCACGAAGACATGCCATAATAGTTCTCACAACCTCTCGTACCTTTGCTTCTACAAGGATTCTTACACGTTACGAACAGACTATTCACTCAAAACAAATCAATTGGACCCTGGGATGTGGCCAAGATCGGCGTTTCAGCTCGGTCCGAATGCGGCATGGGGTTCTATACATAGCCACTAGGAGCCACCTAGCTATTATCCCCAGAGACATCTTTAAATTGATAATCCCACATTTCTAATAACCAAGAGCCAATAAAAAAGGGGGTAGGAAACAGACATCCGTACTGACAAGCTAGAGTCTAGAATAATCAGATTACATGCAGGGTGTTTCATTGAATGTACAAGTGAATCAAGGCCAATGTGGGTAAAGAGAAGCTTTTAGAGAGCCTCTGTACCGGTCAGATTGAGCTATACGCTAGGTGGTCTACCAAGTCAAAGGATTGAAAGTCCATGGATATCCAGAGAAGAACGGGAGAAAGAATGTTGAGCCTTGAAAAGATTTGATCAAAAACTACAAACACGTGGTTAAGCCCATCGCGCCGATACGCCGAACTGCTAGATCCTAAGGAAGCAGCATTTAAAACCACGGAGCCCAAATGAGCACCCATCAACACCGAACAAAGATTTTGGCCGAAGGCCGAGAGTGGTATCTTGAAGCGCAATCGCAGGAAAGGGTACGAAGACAGATAGGAAGAGAACACGGAAGAATGTAAGGCAATCGAGGAATGTTTTGGGGCCATCTGAAGGTCCAGATGCAGGATGGGAGAGGCGCCGGCCTCAAGGAGTTGAAAGTCATCTGAATGCTGGGAAAGGGGTCGCACATACCTGTTTTTGTTAGTATTTCAATACAACCCTGCGTCCACCGGCCGAGGTCGCTGCTGGAAAGTATAAAAATTAGTATGTTGGATGGTGACGGGTCGAGAGGAGCGAGAAACCGCCGTGAAAACTCGCTGGTCGCTAGATATGGCGCATGGAAGGCAGGAGGTGAAAGAGGGGCTGCCAGGAGTGAAAGGACGAGAACAGGCTTTACGAAGAGCGGCGACGTTTGGTGTCAACGGGAGTTCCCACCACATCCCAGTGATCTTCATCTTCGCGGGACCGTTTGGTAGATGAGTTTTTTGGTGAGTCTGCCACGGAATGGTCTTCTCCCACCAAATCCACAGCCTCCGATTCGTCGAAATGAGAGTCATAGTCGCCAAAATGCGTTCCATCAAGCTCGTCATGGTTGACACCATCGTCGGCTGCATCTAGGGCAGGGGACCCATCCTCGGGGTCCTCATAATCTATGCCTTCGAAATGGTCCAGATCATCGTGATCGGTGTCTCTTGGAGGAGTTTGCAGCAGATCTTCAGCGATTCCAAGCAAATCATCTGCAGGCTCTGGTGTTTGGACCTTGTTGTCGGAGGTGGCTTGAAGCCCACTGCCTGGCGGGGATGCTGTTTGGTTATGGGGATGATCGATGGTTTGATCCTGCGAAAGTGTTCCGGAGACAATCTCATTTGTCGGTGGGGCATCTAACTCGTCTTCATCCTCTTGGTCAAGGACGGGAGCTTCCTCGGCAGTTTCTCGGGTTACCACATCATTATTCTCAAGGCCAGTGATTTCATTGTGAGAAGACTCCAAATTATCGAGTGGGGTGTCGCGTTCTTCTTCACAATGTTCATCAGGTCCCAGGTCGTCATTCTCGGTATCTTCTGGATAATGATCCGCATGGTCGGCTTCTTTGGCAGCAGCGTCAGCAATCTCTGGAGAGACATCTTGTGACTCCTCCTTGATCTCGTTGTCCACAACCAATCCAGCTATTGTGGCAGTGGAATCACTCTGCCGGCCTTCGGAATCATAGCGTTCTTCGGCAATATCATCATGAACATGATCATATTGATGAGCCTGTTCTGTTGCTAAGCGCCCAGACTGCTCGGATTGACCTGTCTCCTTGCTATCAAGCAGCGGAGCAGGGGGGGCAGTGTCAGGCTCAGACACTGCCTCCGCAGCCCGCTCAGCAGAAACAGATACATCTTGATCTGGTGAATTGATGATCTCTTGTTGAACATCCGAAACCTCGTTAGCGGGGACTTGCTCCTGATCGCTAGCTCCTTGGCTTGTTGAATGACCTGGAGCTTGCTCCTCGATATTTGAGTGCTCTTGTTGAGCTTCGTTGGTATAGTAGATCTCGTCCTCATGTTCTTCGGCACCGTGGGCGTCAAGATCTTCTGAACCTGGCTCAGGTTCATCATATTCATTCCAAGAATGAATTTCAGCCTGAAGTTCGGAAAGAGTTTTGCCTGCAATTGCAGCGGCATTGAGTTCCAAAATCTCATCCGAAAATGCACGTTTGCTGCTCAGTGTAAGATAAAGGGCATCGGGTTCGTTAGTGCCATCATTACGACAAAGTCTAAGATAAAGATCTAGAATCTGGTACAATGTAACTTGGGTTGTGTAAGATGAGTCCTAAACAGGTTAGCAAGCGAGCTTGAACAAGGAGAGTCTGGGGAGACGCTTACTTCTGTAATTTGGATGCCCAAGGTGTCGATATCAATGACCAGGATGTCGTTGCCCAGAGTTTTCTCAAGCACCTGGCGGAGATGCTTAAACAGCTGGCCGATGTTGTCATAAGCGACATCCTCATCCTGAAGGAAGAATGTCTCCGCCGAATCTCCTTCGAGGGGAGGGAAAAGAGCAATCTCGCAGTCCTGGTAAAGGATCTTCACTGGGTGGAGGGGTTCATCCATGTAGGTAATTTGTTGAGGTGATTCGTCGTGAGAATGGACCTGTTGATTGCTGTCGGAGACAGGCTCTGCTTCCGAATGCCCGGTGGTATTTACTTTAGATTCCAAAACGGGATTTTCGACCTGATTGGCCTCTGGACCCTCATGGGAAATATCTTTTACCTCATTCTCAGACGCAGAAGTTGGTGGTTTCTCGTTAACCTGTTCATCAAGCACTGGCTTCTCGTCGGGAATGTTGCTTTCGGGGTCGTTGACGTCTTCGGATGGTTTCTCGACAAGGTTGTCATCAACAGTGCTGGGCTCAGCCTGCGTGTGAACATCCTCAACTCCGGAGACCTGAGCTTCATCTTTAGCAGGGGGGATGTCTACAATATCACTGGAGCCTTGAGGTCCTGTCTCAAGCGGCTCTGCAGTCGGAATAGTGGGATCCTCCCTGATGGGACTAGCGGCGTGTTCATTGCTGACCGTAGGTTCAACATGAATGCTGGAAACTGTATTCCCAACCTCTTCCACAGGATCGGTTTCAATCATTTCTTCTTCGTATGGCTCTTCCTCGAATTGCACGTCGATGTCGTTGTCTTCGTTGGCGTAGTTGTCAGCGTCGATCATGGATCCTTCGGAGGGCTCATCGGCCATATCGGCATCGTAGATCGCGTCGTTATTGAGCCCAGTGGGTTGAGAGGTATTCGTAAATTCATCTGCGCCCATCATATCACTGTCCATGTTCGAGGCATTGTCTTCCATGAGATCAATGTCGATATCAAAATCATCGGCGTGCCCTTGATAGGGTGAAGCCATTTCCATAGAGTCTTCCATGGCAGGGACTTCCATCATAGGATATGCGATCGGTGGAGCTGCTGTCATAGCAAGAGAACGCGTAAAGATGAGCTTTGGGAGTTGTGGGTGATGCTAGAACATTCAGTACTGAAGTTCCATGAAAGCGGTCGAGATGGAGTTCGAAAGTGAAAGAAGAAAGAATCCCCAGAGGCACCTTAGGTACAAGACTTTGGTTAATAAGAAGTGAAACGATATCCTGAGTCTTCGTGGGATGCTAGCAACGCGTGGGCAAAAGGTGAAGTGAAGAGAAAGTGTCTGTCCAACTAAGCGAAAGGAGTGCACGGGCCAACTGCCGCCGAAGTGAACAGAGTAGCTCCCTACCATTGTCAACCATCAACACCGGGGCACAGGCTTCTAGATCACCTACGCTTTCCGATCTTTTTACATATTCCTCTTTTCAACCACTCTTTTCAGGCCCGTTGTGTCCCTTCTTTGTGCTTCTTCCCCACCATGGTATGTCCCTGTCGAGTCAATTCGCGGGGGAACTGTACTAATCAACACGTACCAGGTTGTTCTGGCAGCATCGATATGTACCCGCGGAGGCAAAGCGGTTCTCTCGCGCCAGTTCCGAGAGATCTCTCGGTCGCGAATTGAAGCCCTACTCGCCTCCTTCCCCAAGCTTGCGGACTCCGGAACCCAACATACCACCGTCGAACAAGACAACGTGCGCTTCGTGTACCAGCCATTGGACGAATTGTACATTGTGCTGATTACCAACCGTCAATCGAACATTCTGCAAGATATCGACAGTCTTCATCTGTTTGCGCAAGTGACCACCAGCATCTGCAAGAGCTTAGATGAGCGGGAAATTCTTCGCAATGCCTTTGAACTCCTGAGTGCATTTGACGAATTAGTGACCTTGGGTTATCGCGAGAATCTCTCTCTGTCTCAGATCAAGACTTTCCTGGAAATGGAGAGTCACGAGGAAAGAATTCAGGAGATTATCGAGCGGGTATGTCATAACAGCACCGGCAAGTATACACCATGGCTGATGTCCATTAATAGAACAAAGAGCTGGAGGCTAGCGAGGAGCGCAAGCGGAAGGCGAAACAGCTGGAGATGCAGCGCAAAGATGCAGCTCGCGCAGGCCGTGCGGCAGCCCCAAGAACTCCATCCTATCCTGTCTACACACCCCCATCGCGCCCCTCTGTGCCCGACACTTACGACTCATATGAGGCCGAAAAGAAGAAGACCTTCGCCAAGTAAGTTGGAATACCCTGTTATCCCTGTTGTGGTACTATTGCTAATTGCATAACAATCAGGCCGCTACCCACTCGCGGCAAGGGCATGCAATTGGGCAAGAAGTCCAAGGCAACTGATATCTATGAGAAGGTTCGAGGTGACATGGGCCCCGAAATCGAAGAAGAGAGCCCATTGGTGGCTCCCCAAGCTGCGGTTCCTGCGCATGATATCCCCTCAGCGCGCGAGTCCTTGAATGTGGATCGGGAGCCAGTTCACCTTACAATTGCCGAGACCATCTCAGCTACACTTACTCGAGAGGGAGCCCTGAAATCTTTCGAAGTTAAGGGTGATCTACAGCTTCGTATCAGTGACCCGTCATTTACCCAAATTCGTCTCGACTGCCAGGCAATTCCCACACATGGCGCCCAGTTCCGCACCCACCCCAACGTCGACAAGGCCCTATTCACCAATTCTTCCGTCATCCAACTCAAGGACACCACAAAGCGCTTCCCTGCCAACAACTCCATTGGCGTCCTTCGGTGGCGTGTTGCCAGCTCGGCTGACAATGCCGACATTCTCCCCATCACATTCACCGTGTGGTTGAACAAGGGCTCTGACTCTACCACCGTGACGGTGGAGTATGAGCTCACAGGTGAAGATAGTCTGCGCGATGTGGTTGTCACCATTCCATATGGCACAACAGAGCCTGCCGTATCTAGCTTCGATGCTGTTTATGAGGTTTCTGGTGATAGTCTGGACTGGAACCTGGGCGCTGTTGATGAGTCGAACGCCTCAGGCAGCTTCGAATTTGAGTCAACCGATGCCGATGAGAATGAATTCTTCCCTATGAGTGTCCGCTTCACAAAGACCAAGCCTTTCGTGGATGTTGATGTTAACAATGCTACACTGCTGGAGATGGAGGAGAGTATTGCGTTCTCAAAGGAAATCCGAAGCGTTGCGGATAATTTCCTTATTGAGTAAAATTGGGCCTTGACTGCTATTGTATAGAGTTCCTAATGATGTTTGGATTGTGGGGGTGTTCTTGATCTTTCTTTTCCCCAAGACCGTGTTCAGCCAATTCCTGATTTAATTATCCTATTCGAGTTCCTACTCTCCAAGTACAGACCTCATGGTATTCCAGTGATCTCAATTAACAAAACCAAACAGTGAGGCCTGACAAACAAGGCCGAGGTAAAGCACCGAGCAGATTATAATCATTGGAACGTAACCGTGAACCACGTCAGGATTATGGGCCGCTTCTTAAACCCTACAGTTGCTAACTCAAGCCAGACGGCAGATTCTCATGACAATTGCCGTCAAGCTTTGCTGTCCTCATAGAATATTATCCTATTTCCGAATGAGGTCCTGGCCTGAATGCCAACCAGGGACGAACCACCTCAAAGTTGGTGCCGCCACATTCTAACGTCAGGTTGACTTCGAATCCCAGGTCTGGCCCACTACTTCTTGTTACCCCGGGATACTATACATTTACTTTCTGATAATGGAGTCTCAACGGTATGGAAACTTTGTGCTGTCTAGCTCTTCTTTAAAGACCGCTATTCGAACATTTTGAAGCAACTCACGACGACTTTGTAGTAGAAGTACAAAGCTCCCATGATCACCTTCATTCCTATATCACGACCCTTGGTTCCTGCATCGGAGTCCAGAGCCAACCGGTACCAACAACCGAAAGCTGGACCTGTCAAAAGATGGACCACCGGGGGTATACTCTAATGGTTGGGCCAATGCCTCATCTTCTGCGGCTTGGTTTTAAGTCCATTTGAGCTGTTTGGTTGATGGCAAATCGCCGACGGATAACCAGAGTATGGTATTTTGCTCATGCAAACGTTGAGCTTTTGCCCCATGCCCTACGAGGAGACTGAGGCAAACCCGCACACAACTATTCCTAGTTGGGCGAACGGTGGCCATGTTGTGCGTTTACTCATTGTCCCAAACGAGCATTGGATGTCATCACAGACTATCGGCTTGACCAGCTCGCGATTCCCAACGGTGCTCGAAGCCCGAATCCCATTCCCTTCATCCTTGCCCAGTCTATGCTTCTCGTGGGTCAAATCTTGTCTGGGGTTTGGTTTTATATAGCCCATTGACTTCCTCTTGATTTTCGTTGCCATATTTGCCTTGACAGATGTTGCAGTTGAAAGAGATTGCCCACATTGTCAACGCAATATATCTCAAAGGCTTTCTCAGGCCTGCATATTCAAGGCTCAATCTACATCACTTAGTAAGTAAAGAGTGATGATAAGTCAAATTAACGGATCATTATACTGACGATCTATGAACAGCTTCAAACATCATAGATTTTGTGGTTCATCATGAGTAACATCCAATTCCCTTCGTGGAGTGATCAACAGAGCCTGTTCAAATTATCGTGCGCTGATGCAGACACGTGTAATCAGTTATCCAGTGTGGTAAGTGTGAAATCATGCTTAGTTGCCAAGACGTGTTATCTGATAAAGATATTAATAGGATAACCCAGCATCTCAACTACAAAGAGGTGATTCTGAATTCGGTCCTAAGAAAATGGCCATCCCGCGACTAGCGGAAGGGGCCGAATCTGCCTTCACCTCCCCTGGCAGGTTTCATCGTCGGCACGTTCGTCGAGCATGCGAATCTTGCAGACAACGTAAAACAAAATGCACTGGAGACAAGTCCGGATGCCGCAATTGCCGAGAGGCTGGTATCATCTGCTGTTATACTGATGGCAAACGGGAGAAGTCCAAGCGGTATGCAGTGCTAATCCAAGGTACACTGGCGTCATTGCAATAACTGACATCTTTCACTCCCTTAAAAGGCAGTTGGCAAGCTTGTCCGCTAAGGTGCAAGCATACGAAGATGTCATTAGCAAGCTGAGCAATCGCTTTGGCGTGTCTGATGAGCAACTCGTGAACATTGCTCTCGCAGCGGTATGAAGTCTAACCCACGTGCGATGGCTATATCACCTAATGGCTACCAGGAAGCGGCCCCGGACTTGTCTCTCAATCCAGAGGCATGCCTTGCAACAGCTGGAGAGCGACGGATCTCATGGCATGCTGGCTCGGAGCCACCGCCCTCCCGTGCATCGTCTGTTACTCCACTAGAGTTAGGGGACCAGACAGAGGAAGACTTCAACAGAGATGAGACTGCCCGAGCAACAGGGTTCATTGGAAAAAGCTCCGAAATTACCTGGCTTCAGAAGCTAAGCAAAGAAGTCAATAGTGAATGCGAAGCCTGGTCTTCAACCCTTCCCAACACAGATGGTGATAACGGCCTGCCTTCACCAACTCTAACACCCCGGCCAGAGAATCCAAGTGAGCCATGGGTAGTGGCTTCGAACTACTACCTTGATGATATGGATATTCCAACTGCAGATCAGAGTGATATGTATGGAGTTCCATCTCGGGAAATGGCAAGCAAAATGCTGAACGCCTACCTGACTTCAGTCCATCCATCGTTCCCGATAATTGGGGTCTCAACGTTTGTTCCTCAATTCCAAGTCTTTTTCAGTCAGCCTTCCCTCAAACCAGGAAACAAGTGGCTCGCTATTCTCAATCTCATATTCGCTATTGCGGCAAAATATGGGCAATTGACGAACTCAGACTGGAAGGAGGAGGATGATGACCACCAAATGTACTTCTCAAGGGCACGGGCCTTGAGCTTGGAGGATCAGATTCTACATCACCCTGATTTACAGCAATTACAAGTTGAAGGGCTTACTTCGTTCTACCTAACTTCATCGGGACACATTAACCGGTAGGTTGAATCTGCAAACGCTATCAATATATACTCATGTCATTCTTTATGCAGAGCCTGGAAGTTAGCGGGAAGCGCAGTTCGAGGGGCTATGGCTCTTGGATTACATTTACGCAACGTGGGTGCCAGCATATCCGACACTTCCAAAGAGATACGCTATCGAGTGTGGTGGTCTTTGTATACATTGGAGCATCTATTGACCATTATGACTGGGCGTCCCTCGTGTGTTGTCGACAGCTCTTGCACTACCCCAATGCCCGTTCCTTTCGATGAGGGCGATTTCCAAAAGGAGGAGGTGGCTCGGTTGATAGGCACGGCTGTACTTCGTCCATCTACTCATTCCGAGCGGATGCCTGCAAACAGCAATGCAGAAGACATAGAATCGACAGCTGACTCAGACACAAACGATGCGCCTAACGAGAGTGAGCCGAAAATGAGTCGAGCAGAGTATCTCAAAAGCCTTCCACCTTGTACTTCGCTTTACTTCCTACAACTAGCCTCTTTGACCAGCATTTCCAAACGAATGACAGTGAAACTATACAGCCCGGAAGCGCTGCAATCTCCATGGGCAAGCACTGAATTCACTATCAAGAGCCTCATGCTTGAAATTGATTCATGGTTCATGAACCTTCCCGCGGCGTACGATTTCACTTCGACACAGACATCCCAATGCCCTATTAGCCAACGAATGGGTCTCGCCTTCTTGTTCTACAGCACCAAAATAGGAATCACCCGTCCATGTCTCTGCCGTTTGGACCAGTCATCCTCCGAGGATGACAAGACTTACGAATTTTGTAACAAGACCGCCGCAGAATGTGTCGAGGCTGCGTGCCACATGCTTACACTCTTCCCAGATACCCCAGATGCGGTACTACTTTACCGCATGTCACCGTGGTGGTGTACACTACACTATCTAATGCAGGCAGTTACAATTCTCCTACTCGAGCTGGCATTCCGGGCCCAGCATGTCCCTGAAAAGGCGACGATGGTCTCGAAAGCTGCAAAGAAAGCTCTAGACTGGCTATCAACGCTATCGAAAACCAACATGGCGTCAGAAAGAGCCTGGAAGCTTTGCGATGGATTCCTCCGCCGCCTAGCACCACATATCGGAATCAACGTGAATGATTTCCCCAGCACCGAAGATCCAGACTCTCTTTTTGATGTCCCCGACACCACAGACTCGACGGAGGAACCAGCAGCGGATGATGTGACATTTGACCCGTCCGCAACCATGCCACCAGCAATGGCGGTTGACGCCATTTCTGCAGAGCTAGATTCGATCGCCTGTTCCCCAATGAATCAACCAGAAACCACTCCTCTAGGCATGCAAGAACCCTACGATCTAGAGGCACCGGATCTCCTCGACCAATTCATCAAACAGGAGAAGGATCTCTCGGGTCGAAGCTCGTATGACGAGTGTTTCCCCTACGATCCAGCCACCGGTCAAATCACAGGTTCTTTCTTCCCATCAGGTCCGAATCTGGAACTTGACATGGGTTATTACTGGGGCGATCCAGTATGTTGAATAATTTGCACATGTGTACTTTGGCAAATGGTATAAAAAAAGCGCAAATCAAATTGGACGCAGAATCAAATTGGAACAATATTTCTGCAATTATCTATCTGACTTCGATTCTTTTCTTCTGTTGCTTCATTTGCATGCCATGAAAAGAAAGAGAAAATTCCGCGCCTGTGTTCATATGCTAGACACTTTAGAGAAAAGTGATTCATGTTTCTCTGAACTTGCTACGCTACCCTATCGATACGTTTCAAATTGGTTCACATCCATCATCTTTCCTTGAGATTGATACTTAATTACTTCATGTCTACAATATTATACTTTGTAAAATAATAACCTACCTCCATTATCTAAAACGCTTCTTATATACATACTCATATACACGTACAGTCATCCAAGGTCCATATATGCTTTCCCCCGCCCACAGAACTCTCGAAGCTTGGGATGCTAAGCTTCTATTAGACCAGCTTATCCAGAACCATGTACACAGGCCGGAAACGGTCCCTGGAATAAACATCAAGAAAATAGCATCTAGACCGGTCGAAGGCACCTCTTCCATTCAATACGGTTTCAAGTATTTTCAATGTTGCATCATCATTTCGTATATCGGGTCTACTTTCGGCCTCGCCGAATATTGGAGGCGACAGGCCCCTGCGTGGTACTCGTTCAGTAATTATGACGTGTGTAGCTGGATGATAATGACTTTGCTGGACTTGGTAACTGGACATGTGCCTCTTGTGTTTGTTTACGGTGTTGGATATATATAGTGTTACCTGCTTCAATGAGGTGCTTCCAATAAGCGAATATATATACCACTACGTTTGCCAGTATTTGCGTTTAATAATAGGTTCCAAACTGTTTTACGTTTTTTTTTTTCAGTTATTGTAATCACTCAGTGTATAACTGATAGTGGATTCTTGACTGATAGTGAATTCCTGATTCGATTATGATCAGGACACAATATGACCAGCTGCTTTCACGTTGATCCAAAGTCAAACAAGCTCTAAACTCAGACATGAAGTAGGTCTTCATTACCGTGAGATAAGCCTATACCTAAATGCAAAGGTCATAATATCATGTATAGTTGATTGTATCATGAAGTTGTAAATCAGCTCACTCCAACCTGTAGCCCTTGGTCTGAATACATGACGATCTTTATAAATACATGCAGTCTAATAATATAGGTACACATATTAAATATTTCAACCCGAGCCCGCTGCACTCCAATCCCTTCGAGAGGCAGTAAACAACAATCGCCCAAGTTCATCCTGTGGCGTAGAGCGAGTGATTTGGTTTTTTGACGGTGCCGAAGGGTAGTACACAGCAGTGACTCTTGCAAAAGAGATATCAACCATGTGTTTCTTGCGTGGGTATTCTGCCCACACAGTCCATTTAGAAGGCCTAAATTCATCTGAAACAGAAAGTTCCGAGACTGCAGGGGTAATACCCAGCAGGCCGCGGTCATCCCAGACGAACTTTTCGACACATTCCAATGCAGGCATGATCCGACGCCGCACACCACAGCCCGTGTGAGCTTCGTCGATTGAATAATCAGGGTACTTCTTCATGGAAGCGATAATTGCTGTGATATCAGAGGGCGGGCCGGGAAGTTGATCGTTCCCAGTATCGCCAACTGTATGGCTATTTTCATTCGGCGTCAGGTCAAAGTCGGGGTCTATCAAATTTGACCCTAGAAAGATTGTTCTGGCGCGCATTGAGAAAAATCGGATCATCTGACCTAGTTGAAAGAGATCACATTGGCTGGCGTTGTTGAATCCCCCTCGACATTGGAATCGGCGGGATTGAGCGAGTGCGTGTGCAGATGCTGTAAATGCCGCGCCTAAAGTCCTGTTGTTTGCGGCGGACCTTGCGCTGTCGGGATCCTCCATCCCGCCGTAAACTCGAAGGAAGTGAGCTTGTAGATCGGTGATGGTGTTCAAAACAGATTGGCGTCGATAATAGATTTCCTCTGAAGTGTGATATATCTTAGTTGGCGTTCATCTAGATGCATGCTCCTAAAACCAACCTTCTAAGCCATTTGGCAAGTATCTCCAGCGAAATGAATCTTCTTCCGGGCCCTCCAACCCGTTTATCCAAAATTTAGAGCCCATGACCAGCAGAGCATGGGTCATAATTCTAGTAAGTCTTGGATCATTAAGGAAAGTAGATATGAATATGATCTGCCGGACTCGATCTTCCTTCATAGACAAAAGTGCAGAATGGAACTTGGCAAGGAGTGCAGGCTTCGACTTGCCATATGAATATCCAATTCTGTTCAGGACAACCCGAACGATGCGGGGTGAACTGAGCGAATCCGCAAGGTCAATCATCCTTGCAACAAGCGATGTAGATTGGGTCTTCAGTTCATCTTCAAACATTAATCTTTCTGGCTCATCATAGGAATCCAGACACAAGATTTTCAAAAATAGCTCAATTGCATCTTCTCCACACAAACTTGTGGACTGAACTCCAGGAAGCTTGACTGTTGGGAGTGCATGATATGAAGCTGACTCCACCACTTGGCATTCATTCCAGGCTTGTTTCTGTGCACTGAATTGCCTTCCCTCAGAAAACTTCGTGGGGTCCAGTAGTGCTTGGAAATAGGGACTGTTAGAAGTGAGGTGCTCGCTTGCCACCTGCCATTGGCGCTTGGTTGTCGACGATGAAGAGTCCCGGGGAGCAATGTACTCGAGAATGAGATCGCCATTTGCGGAAATAACTGTAACAGACGAGGCATTTGGTTGTGCTTGAAGGTCATTTTGACCAAACACTTCATTTTGTTGGCCTGGGTTCATGGCTGCTGGGTTCCCCAATGGAAACACTCCTTGGTTCTAATATGACGTGAAGTTGGTTGTGTAGGTAGAACATTGGGGACAAAAGTATCATATGCAGAATGAATGTGTTATATCCTCGCAAAGTAGTTTTAGCCTTAGAAGCTGTTCATGTTCAAGGTGACGCTTAGTGGCTCCAACTACTGAGGTCAACGAGTTGCCAAATCAACAGTAGCCACGGTTCGAGAATAGGTACTCAGGGCATCAGCGAAGAATACAGAGCATGCACGCTTTGAAAAGAAGCCAGAGAAGGATTTTGAGATCAAAGAGCCTTGGCCGTTGATATCCATGCCCACATTGAGGCGATTCCCAAATGCTGACTAATTATTTGCACGTGAACGAAGCTATGGAAGTACAAAAGATTATTTAGTTAACTAACTAGTTACGATCTCCTCCAGGATTGTGAATGTTCTTCGTTGGTTTTCTATTTCTGTCTCTTCAATACAATCTGTGGCAAGTTGGGGGTAGTTTGAAATGAACCGTCTGATCGTTCATTCAATTGATTGGTATGTATGAGACAGTACACATCGGTTGAACTACCTTCTGCCAACACAAACAAGTCTTCAACAACATGCGGTCTGCGAAAAGTAATACAAGAGAAGTGTACGGCATAATTGGTTCAAATTTGCCAAAATGAGGTCATTAAACCCGCCAATGACGCATCAGCGAGCATGCAAATTAACAATCGCTATGTGTGACATTATACAAGAATAACCACTGGGATATGCATGATATTAGGGCCCGTTGGTGTTTCCTTTCCGGAATCGGTAGCTCCACGCTCTCGTCGGCTCTTTTCCCGAAGGGCTACCGCTTGTCCGATCATATGGTATAGGTATTGCACAGAATAGGGGGTTTCAGAGTCGGCGTCGGATGGCGCATTGCCATCAGGCTTGAAGGTAGGATCGAACTCAAACTCCTGCCCAAGAGGAGGTGGTACAAGAGAGAATACACCGATTGATCTTCGGTGTTCCTTGACGTAAGGCAAGGTCGCAAGTTTGGCACAGTTTGAGTCTTGGTGGGAATCCCCGTTGCCATCCCGCAATGCCAGCTCAAAGATATCGTTTCCACAATGGTTCACAAAGAAGGGTTCGTTTGTCAAGAATCCGGTGACAAAGTCGGAGTTGGCACATGCGGCGACTATCGTACTTTGGCGGAACTCGGGGGTGAATGCACTTTCCGTGAAGCTGGGTAGACAGAGTGCAACGCTGCGAGCCAGCAGCGGCGGGGTCGGCACACCGTCATTTGTCTGGATGTGTGTATGCGAGGTCACAGACTCAGTTGTGACGGAGATGGTCGACGATTTCCGTAGCACGGACCCTGTATTATTTGCATTGAATTCTATCCAGCCGTTGGTTGTTTCCGCAGAGGGCGTAGCCATTTCCTCTGCGTCCGGCGAGTAGTTATTTGTGTCGGCGGAGATCTCCGTTTGGATCGTCTTGGTAGTTGTCGCGACTGCTTCGCGCGCCGCCAGTCTCAATGTTGGGATCAATACATCGTTTTCTTGTTGGTCCATCCGCGCTGCTGGAGCCCAAGAGGTTGCGAGATTGGACCACGTTGCCGTTTTCAGTGGACCACTGGTATATGACTTTTTGATCAAGTCTACCAAAGCCTGCCTTGATTCCAGTGCTACATCCGCCCTGCCCATGAAATTCACCATCGGGTTCAGAATCTTGCTCCCCTCCCATAGTAGGAATGCATGTTTCCTAGACAACGATTGAAGCTGCTCGACTGTGTCGCTTGACCAATCGTCGATGATATCTGCTGGAATTTGTAGTACAGCGATGTGCGGGCCAATCTCTGCGGCCAGCCGCAGAAGTGAAGCCGAGTCAAGATGATTGACCGAGGCATGGGCGACCACGGGTTGTCCGTAGGGAAGGGTCTTTTTGGTTGCAGCTAACGTCTGTAGGTAGACCAAGATGGGGTTCTCGGGGGACCAGTCCCCTGCGGTCGACATCGTGGGCCGAGTAGGTGTCAAAGAAGGGTGAAGACTGCAAGTACAGGAATGGGAAAAGAAGATGTTTTAAGAAATTGGAAAGGAAGAGGGGCTGAGAACTCCACTACTTACTAGTGCGATGTCTAATCCCTGCCTCAAATTAGAATTGACCAGAGAGATAAGTCAAAACCTCACGCAAATGGTTCCGGCAATAGCCCCGCGTGCCGCGTTGACGACACTAAATCGGTGGAGACGTACACCGACAGCCGGGCGCCTACACCCTACTGGGAATATACAACCGGAGTATTACGGTCGAAGAAAGGTGGCCTTTGGGAATGCCATTTTTTGCCTCTTGAGGGTCTCGGGTTTCAATTTAGCTCCAAAGGGGATTCGCTGTCGCTGTCAGACTGATGTGTTTTATGGGGCCAGTCTCCATTAATGGAGTCTATATGGGTCTGCGGATTTGCGAGTCTCTACTCCGTATATTAGACCGATCTACGGAGTACCGGGTGGCGAACGAGCTGGTCTGAGAAATGAGACCCAAAATGCAGCAAAGGCCCTGTCCAAGCCACTAGCAGCTTAGACTGTTCAGCTATTGAACTGGGTACGGAGCTGTTGAACCTGTGAATATGAGCTTGTTCGGGCATAGCCAACGTGTCTATTCCGATTTAGGCATGGAGGATCTAATGACTCAGCTAACCAAATCAGGTTAGTCTGGATTATCTCGGTACCAAGGTACTTCTTACTCCGTACTTGTTGTCCGATGTACAGTGTACAACATACGTTCAAAGTGCTCCGGGGGCAACGCTCTTCAACTTATGATGTTATACATTAAGCGAACACTTTTACCTCGGCAGACTTGAGACCCTCTTTCCATTACGTCTTCATTCTTTCCAGGCTCCGAGAGCAGGGTTTCCTGACATTCTATCGAAATGGCGAAATGGAATCCCTGGACAACGTTAACTTCCACAGCTTTCGTTCGTCTATACTATCGATGGTGCAAATTGGCGTTATAGTATGGTGGAAGATCGAGAGTGAAACCGGACATGAATGGAGCGTGAGGTCCTACATTCACACTGGCGGCTGCTTACGGGGCTGGACAGACGACAGGGCCTCTGAGGAGAAGAGGTCTCAATAGCCACCCGCTGACAGATGACCCAAATGAGGTCATATATCTAGTTAAACCTAACATGGCTGCCCCTTCATCTGAAGTGAAGCCGGGGAAACAATTCTAGTGTCGTCAATACCAATCCAACAGGTGCTGGTCGAGCATTCGATCCAAAACATCGGCTGTTATTGTACGGAATGCAATATAAGAGAACCTTGGAAACCCCGCTTTTGCACGAATATGGACATGAGCATATCCACTGCGCCAGATCAGGATAGAGGGGGAATGTCTCAGCCCTGAGGCTGTGTTCTAGGCCAGGGAGAATCATAGACTCTTGCTATTTGGCCCAATATTACTATCCCTGAGTGAAGCGTCGAGTCTCTGCCAATGTAGGAGTTCTGGGACGGTTTCCTACACATAACTCCCTAGTTATCAACGTACGGAGTAGCTATTCGCACACAAGCGCTAGAGAGTGAATGTGAGGCTAAGCCCGGACCGTAATCCCTGAGCGCCTCACTGCGGCTCAGATGGAAAAGCCCCACCGGACCATCATAGAGTCCCCTTCATTATTATACTTGTTATACTTCTCTTGTGCACAGAAACCGACATTAACCAGGACGTTCTCAGGGATTCTGGTTAAGTTGTGGGCCTGATACCTTTTCCTGTGGGCTGATCCAATTGCAAGCCGAACATTCGAAATTTTGCCGGAGCGGGCGGATCCCTTTGGTTTTTCGATGTCACGCCACCCCTGAATAATTCTTGTTATTTGTTATCCTTCGCATTATCTTCGCATCTTCTGCATCCCATCCTCCATTCCCTACTATTGCTCATTTCTTATTTCTTCAAAATGCCTGGGAGGGTTCTGCCAACTTTCACCTCCGCGGAAGTCGAATCTCATAACACTGCCGAGTCGTGCTACATCACCTTGGGTCCCAACGTTTACGATGTCACCGGTTTCCTCGATGCGCACCCCGGTGGCGGTGATCTGATTACAGACTATGCCGGCCAAGATGTTACGGAAATTCTGAAAGACGAAATCTCTCACGAACACAGCGATGCTGCCTACGAAATTTTGGAGGAATGCCACATTGGTTTTGTCTCGGATGTCTCGATACCCGCTAAAACTACGACGATCAAGACAACCATCGTTGAAACGGTCACGGAGACTGAGTCCGGCCCCGTTTATGCAACCACCGGAATGTCGCGCGAGGAAGATTTGTCCGTCGACACCGACTTTAACCAGGATTTCAAGACCCACAAGTTCCTGGACTTGAACAAGCCGCTTTTGATGCAGTTGTGGAGAAGCAACTTCACCAAGGAGTTTTATCTGGAGCAGATTCACCGGCCTCGTCACTATCGAGGAGGAGATTCAGCTCCTTTGTTTGGTAATTTCCTCGAGCCTCTCAGCAAAACCGCGTGGTACGTGGTGCCATGTGTCTGGTTGCCACCTGTTACCTATGGAATTCTGCTTGGCGCTGCCAATATCGGAGCCACTGCGGCTGCCTCATACTTCTTCGGCGGTCTGGCTCTCTGGACTTTGATCGAGTATTTGATGCACAGATTCCTTTTCCATGTCGACCACTGGCTTCCTGATAACCGCGTCGGCCTGACACTTCATTTCTTGCTTCATGGGATCCACCACTATCTCCCAATGGACAAGTATCGTCTTGTTATGCCACCGACACTTTTCGTGGTACTAGCTGCCCCGTTCTGGAAGCTGGCTCATGCAGTCTTCTTCTATGACTGGTATGTAGCCCTGTCGGTGTACTGTGGTGGTATCTTTGGTTACATCTGCTATGACCTCACCCATTATTTCCTGCACCACCGCAAGTAAGTTACCGTCCATCTCTGATGCATATTCACCGCTGACCTATTTAGTCTGCCCTCGTACTACAAGGGACTCAAGAAGTACCACCTCCAACACCATTTCGCCGATTTCGAGAATGGATTTGGCGTGACCAGTCCCTTCTGGGACCGGATCTTCGGCACCGAGTTGAGGATTCCACTTCCAAAGGGCACAAAGGCTCAGTAAACATGTTGAGTTGGGAGTATTAATTCAGGGCTATTAGCAGTCCTTGAGTCATGATTTCACGCCGAGTATGATTGAGTCGCTGCTCATTGGTACTCTTCAAGTATATTGGCACCTGCGGAGTTTAGGGTTGGGTCTAGTGGTCTGCTTCTTGTACAGTAAACTTCGCCGGGTCATCTCTTGTCATCATCCTGGATGCAAGGCGGAGTTTCTTTCATGCATCACTTATTAGTGTATATGACAGTTAATCATAATGCAAAAACAATAATATCTCTATACAGCCTAGGCTGAGTCTAACTGAACTTTAAGGCTACGGTAGTGAATTGTATGTTTTTACAACTTTGAATGAGAACTTATGCGAATTTGAGAGTAACCAGCTACGCTAGAGACTCATTTATGTGGTCAACAAGGAGAGAGGGCACTATGAAAGATAGGTATGGACTAGGTGAACATCTCTCCCTATGTCATTACAGATCAGTAGATACATATACGTGAGGTATGTAGACTTGAAAATGGACATCATACATAATGTCTATCTATGTACTTGAAGATGGACACAACCTTGAAGATCGTGGATACCTGCATACAATTCCTGCCTCAGGCATGAAGTGGCGTTGAGTTCGAAAAATCTTGTCCCTCTCCACAGCTTCACCGCCTCATTACTCACCGCCTTGGGCCTCTGGACTTCCAATCAATCGAATAATTACTAAATACTATACTCAGAGGATATACCACCACACGCGCGCTTCAACTTACGGATTTGTCGCCTTTCGAGATCTGACAGAAAGAGCCGGAAAACTAAGCAAAGGGCCGGAAGCCCACGGAATCCCACGGAATACACGTTTGATTAATCCTACCACAAGGGTTCGACAGCCAGTCTTGTGTCCACTTGCGCCATCTGACCCTCACAAGTGACATATTCTTAAGAACTCCCCCGATCAACAACAGGCTACGTTTCATCATGTCTGGACTTGATGTAGAGGCTCTTCTTGAGTCCACTGCGGCTGCTCCTGCCGATACCCCTATCAAATCGGAGGGCCGTGATGACCGCTCCCGCGCCGACCCCAACGAAACTCGTGATCGCTCCCGCGACAGACGCCGTCGCAGCGACCGCAGCCGTGACCGCCGCCCTGACCGAGACACTGATGGCGATGAAGCAATGAAGAGCGACACTGCCAGTGCTAACGGAAGCCTTAGAAGCCGAAAGAGGAGCAAGAGCCGCGAATCCGAGCGGCGCCGTTCTCGCCGTGACGACTACCGCTCCAGTGGAGACTTCTATCGTGGCGGAGGTCGCGCTCGTTCCCGCTCTCGCTCTCCGTATGATGATCGTCACTATCGGCCCAACCGCCGTGAGCGCGACGATGACAGGCGTCCCCGCCGTGACAATGAAGCCCGCCGTGGAACCCCCAGCCGCAAGTCCCCCGAACTCAACGAGGATGAACGTGACAAGCGCACCATCTTTGTCCAGCAGCTTGCTGCTCGTCTCCGCACCAAGGATCTGATAACCTTCTTTGAAAAGGTCGGCCCCGTGAAGGAGGCTCAAATCGTTAAGGATCGTGTTAGCGGACGCTCTAAGGGGTATGTTATTACTATACGTTCATGATTAACTTTAAGAAAAACACTTGCTAATATCTATCTAGCGTTGGATACGTCGAGTTCAAAGCAGAGGAATCGGTTTCCGCAGCCATCCAACTCACTGGCCAGAGACTCCTAGGAATCCCCATCATTGCGCAACTGACCGAGGCGGAGAAAAACCGTCAAGCCCGCAATCCCGCGGCTACTGCAGGAAACCAACATACCGCACCATTCCACAGACTCTATGTCGGCAACGTTCATTTCAGTATCACTGAAGTCGATCTCAATAATGTCTTCGAACCGTTCGGCGAGCTTGAGTTCGTTCAATTGCAGAAGGACGAAACCGGAAGAAGCAAAGGTTATGCGTTCGTCCAGTACGTTATTTCTCCCTGTAATCACATGCTTTTTACCTACTAACTTGTCTAGATTTGCCAACCCCGAACAAGCTCGCGATGCTTTGGAAAAGATGAATGGCTTTGAACTTGCTGGACGAGCTATTCGAGTTGGTCTTGGCAATGATAAGTTCACCCCTGACTCGAACGGCACTCGTCCCTCGGGTTCATCTACCAACCAACAGTTCCAGGGTTCTTCATTCTCCGGCCAGGGTGGTCGCGGTGTTCAAGCCGGCGGTTCCAGCAACTTCGACCGTGCTGGCGGCAGGGAATCCCAAAAGGGCGCAGGCGCCAGTGCCCTCGATGACACGGATGTTGCCGGTGTGAACTTCAACAACTACTCTAGGGATGCATTGATGCGGAAACTTGCACGAACTGATGACCCCCAGCCTTCGGTTGACGATCAGCAGAAGTTCCTCCGCCCCAAGACTGAGACTAAGCCGTTACCCGTCAATGTGAACATGGCTAGTCGTTGTGTCAAGCTCCGCAACATGTTTGACCCTGCTCAGTAAGTTCTAACGAGTTTTCAGATCTTGTCTCAAAGGATCAATCACTAACCTTTTTACAGAGAAACCGGCGAAAATTGGGTCAAAGAACTGGAGGAGGACGTCCGCTCCGAGTGTGAGAATAAATACGGCCATGTTGTTCACATTTCCCTAGATGCCAGCTCCCAAGGAGATATCTACCTGAAATTCGACCGCGTTCAAGGTGGCGAGAACGCCATCAAGGGTCTCAATGGCCGGTTCTTCGGCGGAAGACAAATCACCGCCTCCCCCGTCGTGGATGCCGTTTACAGCACCCTGTTTTCCCGCACCAAGGCCATTTAGATGCTCACCCTGAGTAAATCCCTTTCTTGACCTCTAACCTGGCACATTCTCTGAAGCAGATACCCTTGACGTCTTGCTTCCCCTGGACGGCTCTGCCCCCCGGTAGGTGCCACTCTCTCAGCGTTACTTCTTGTCATCCGTCTACTCCCGTAGACTTTGCTACCCGCAATGATCGTTTTTAGCAGCTTGATTCAGCATATGGTTGCCTTGTTCATTTAGTTGTCCATGGAGTTCTGGCAAATATGTCGTCTTCAATGTCAAATGCAAATTCACTTTTTAGTAGCCGTAGTCTTCGGCATAATCTTTCCTTGAGCAATTTCGTCATTCATCTATCTATGTTGTCCATATCTAAATGAAATGTAGACTGAACTTCACTGTCAATAGATCATATATCATGAAGGCTGGACAAAGTACAATAAGAAGCCCTATGGAAGTAGAAAGCGGATCCGCTAAAAGACGCTATCCCACGGAAAGAATGTGCCGGTCCAAGTGTTCTTATCTACCGAAGCTCGAGCCAGTGTTCACCCCCCCACGCTCTGTATTTTCCACGCTTCTTCCTTTTAATTTCCTGCACCTCCAAGCTTCGATGGGCCAATGACTCTCCTTTTAGCGAGGCGAGTAACAGGCCGGGTCTGGACCTCGGTTGACAATTACAGTATGTGTGACCAGAGCTACATGCTTATCTTGATCCTGAACTGTAGCTAACCCCAACCAGGCTTTGCACTCTTTCGTCCAGCACGATGCTACAGTACCGAGTCTACATCGCCTAGCCAAACGACAGTTCGAAAACAGCCCTTGTTTCGCAACTACTTTGTTACCCACCTACCCTCGTCTTCACTCCATCCGGACCCCCGTGGTCCGACCTCGTCATTCCACAAGCTCCCTCGCTCGGCTTCCGTACCTCACACCGGAGATACTCCACAAACGCCAACCTCCTTCCAGGCATTAATCAATCGCGAAACAACGGTTGTCCGGATTCCGCTGCGCAACGCGAAACACCATTTTGGTGCAGTCAGCGCGCGTGGAACTCGCCCTTCAAATGAAGACACGTACCAAGCTGGCGTCATTGATGTCCCGGCCTTCGCGAAACGACCTCCAGCGTCGCTAACGATCAGGCGACGCAATAAAGAAGACACTCCACCCCAGCCTCGCGAGTCTCGTGGCGCGCAAACAGCTAGTGGAGACCCGCAAACATTCTATTTCGGTGTCTTCGATGGCCATGGCGGAACTGAATGCAGCTCATTCTTGAGAGACTATCTCCATGAGTATATTCAGAATGCCGCGTTTGACATAGAGCTTCGGTCCAGCCTCCGACCCGGTGCTGAAATACCCCCCACCACCAGCGAACTGCCTGTGATGCAAGAGGGCGATCGACGCAGAATCGGAGATCTAGAGAGAACCCTTGTCCAGAAATGGCGACGCCTCGTAGGTGGGTATTTTAAGCGATTCAAGCCCCCACATTTTGCCTATGATGGCGCCGAATCTAGTGACCCCAGTGTTGCCAATCATATATCCATTGAGGAAGTTGTGGAATACGCCTTCCTACGCGCGGATCTAGACTTTGTCGATGCCCAAGCATCCAAGCGTGATGATGATCTCGTTCGAGCCGAGAAGCCTTTGAACGATGATGAAATCTTCCACAGACCCAGCATGACTCGCACGCCCCAAATCGGCGGACAAGCCCGGTTCAAGGGCGGGAGCACGGGAAGTATCGCCATGATCTCAACGCCAACCCCCACGCCCTTCTGGCACCCTATCGCTCCGTCAAGTCTCCTCGTTGCCCACGTCGGCGACACCCGGATGCTCCTCTGCTCAACCGAAACAGGCGAGGCCATCCCCATCACATCCAACCACCACCCTTCTTCGCCCATCGAGGCAAACCGTCTCCGTCGGTATGCCGCAACCTTCGTCACCGACTCCTTCGGCGAAGAGCGCATGAGCGGATTAGCAAACACGCGTGCTTTCGGCGACATGCAATCCAAGCGCATCGGAGTCTCTGCTGAGCCAGAACTCAAGCGCATTGAACTCGGACCCGGCGAGTTCTCCTTCTTGGTGATGGTCTCGGATGGTATCAGCGGTACTCTCCTCGATCAGGAGATCGTTGATATCATTAAGGAGTCCAAGACGCCAGAGCAAGGTGCGCGCGATGTGGTCAATTTCTCGACCGAAGTCACCAAGGAGGGTGACAATGCGACTTGCCTTGTTATTCGGCTCGGAGGCTGGGAGCGTCGTCAAGAGGGCGGCGTCGGTAGTTTGGGAACCAAGGAGTCTCGCGAGTGGCGTCGACAAGAGGCCACTGATCCGCGCAGGTCACGGACGTGAATGAGTTTCTTGTATATTTGGAGTTTCTTTGTCATTATTTTTTTTGTATATAATTTTTTCCGGCCGTTGGGCTAATCGCATATAATCATTTGTGCCTACAAGCTATTTTGCAGCAAGTCAGTTATGGGGGCTATGAACTGAACTCCGAGAAGCTGCATGGGTTTCTCCTTTCAACTATCGAGTCCAGAGTCCACAAATCAGTTGCCACATGTAGAGTCATTGAGTCATTGTGTGGAATCAAGAGCATGCGGTCCAAGCTCTAGTCCCTGTACTCTATGTACTTAGCTTGGATCGTGAAACAACCCTTTCACTGCTATGTTGTACTCCATGCTTCATATGCTCCCATCTCCACATCTCTATCAAAGGATCCAAGGCAACTTAATTTGAGGGTCCGCTCTGGATGGGCTACACGGCTGTTCTATGCCACTTTTGTATGCCTAGGGCCTGATGTGTCATAGAGTAAAGCAATGCGGACGAAAGTTGCGGACAAAGATTATACAAAGCAAATAGCATCTCCAGACACCCTGTTTCACCGGTTTCAATTGTTTCATCTTTGAGAAAGATCATCGAGTGGACTCCCGCGTGGGGAAGCTTCCAAGACGCTTCCAAGGTTCCGAGCAATCCGCGTCAGGGACACGAATTCCACAATTCCACTTCTTCTCCTTATCCCTTCTCTCTCTTTTTCTTTTCATTGAACGGCCTTTCTTTCGGGGCTTTGTGGTTGCCGTGTTCAAGCCCCCTTATCACCTTATCGAACAATTTTCTCCTTTTTAATTCTTCTCCTATCCTTATCCCGAGGGAATTCCATTCTTATCTCACTCGATATCTCGTCTTCGACTGTGCATTCTGACCTCGAGGCTGATACTTGGCTTGTCCAGTCATACACCGTCTCACACACATCCCTTCACACAATGAGCGCAAGGACACGACGACAAAAGGCTGCTCTCGCCGAGAGCGAAGATTCACCGAATGGCTCTGCATCAACCCCTTCAAAGCGCACTCCCTCCAGGAAGAGATCCAGATCCGCCACACCGAGAGAGAGCAAGGAGAATATCTTCCTATTCACACCGAATCTGATCGGTACGATGCCCCGCCGGTGAAGCTTGAAAATTTGTGCGCTACATGGTCTAACGCGCTCCTAGGATATCTCCGTGTCTTTTTGACCTTTGCCTCGCTATACTATATGCCCCTCCATCCCCGGACCTGCTCCTTCCTCTACACTGTGTCCTGTCTGCTGGACGGGCTGGACGGCTATGCAGCACGATACTTTAACCAATCCACCACTTTCGGTGCTGTGCTGGACATGGTGACAGATCGCTGCACGACTGCGTGTCTTCTCGTATTCCTGAGCTCTGCCTGGCCCCGATGGGCGATCGTCTTCCAGGGTCTCATCTGCCTGGACATGGCCAGTCACTACATGCACATGTATGCCACTCTGAGCATGGGTGGATCGAGCCAGAGTCACAAGAAGATCGACCCTAGCCGTAGCTGGATCATGTACCAATACTACACCAGCAAGGTAAGACGCCGCAGCGGAATAGATTTGTGTCCCCAAGCTCATTTTCCTTTCTTTTCTAGGTCGTTCTGTTCATCTGCTGCGCCCTGAATGAGGCCTTCTTCATTGGCCTCTACCTCTTGTCCTTCTCCTCACCCACCCTGTCTCCTTCGCTTTTGCAGCCCGTTGCCGATGCCCAACCATCCTCCGCCCAGCCTGGAAACCCTGCCCACCCGGAGCCAGCGAGCCTCTTTGCCAGCCCTTGGAGTGCCGGTGCCCTCGAGATGGCCCGTGCAAACAAGCTTGAGAGCACCTGGCCGTGGATCATCACCGGCATCTCCTTCCCCGTCATGGCCTTCAAGCAGTTTGTCAATATCGTGCAGCTGGTGAACGCCAGCAAGTGGCTTGCCGAGGGTGATCTTGCCGCACGCCGCACCAACCGCAAGAAGTAAACGACCGTCACGGCGCGAAAGGCTACATAGTAGCTCGCCGACATTATTTCCGTTTTCTTCCTACTTGTCATGCATGTCTTTGGAGCTACGGTCTGTGTTTTCAGGGATGCGTAAGCAGACAGCGCTAGGAGCTGTCCCTTCCTCCCTAGGGGAATGGTTCATCTGGTTGGATCCTATTCATGAGCGTCTTGGACAGGAATGATGGCTTTTGGTGGCCAGGGCATGGTCCGGATTCTGGGGCCCTGTATAGTACACACGCGGGTTGTGTTTTTTTTTTTTTTTTTCCTATTCTTATTGCTTTTTCTCCCTTTCTCTTCACCCTTCTTCTTCCTTCCTCCTATGTCTAACCTATCTCTTTTCGCTTTTCAGGCTCTGTGTCTATGGCCTGCTTCAATCTTGTCTTTTCTGGTCATTGCCTCCGCCGGTCTTTCATCATCAATAATGCCGTTATACATCATTTAATGCATCTTTTGTGTATTTTTCATTCCAGTAATAACCTGTTAGAGGATATAGTCGGGATAGCTGTGGAAGTTGTCCTTTTCTGACCTCATCTATTGAATTTATCTGTGGGGGGTGTTTCTTTTGCCTATGCAACACTCCCAAAAGTACAAGTAGGATGCATGACTCCAATTGCAATTCTGTAGCTCCTTATTTTGCAAGTCAAGGAGAACATGTCAAACTAGGAAACGTAGTATGAAGAGTATAAATCGACAAAGGAAACCGTGAATAAGCGATGTCAACGATTGGATTTATGTCATCGGCGCCGATTTCGGAGTTGGCGGGGTCGAAGTCACCCGCCCAGCCGATTTTATAAGTATGGAGCTCTCCTTAACATCAGTTGAGTCACGAAGCCCTTTTTTTTACTTTAATTCGCTGTATAATGCCTTCCTTCAACGTCGTTGTCTTTGGTGGTGACCACTGTGGTCCGGAGGTATGTTGCTGAGAGCTCTGGTGAGCGATGCGGGACTAACATGAGAATAGGTGACCGCCGAGGCTGTCAAGGTACATTGCGACGCGGACATGCGCAAAACGGGGTGCTAATTCAATCCAATTAGATTCTCCGCGTCATTGAGAAGAACCGTGATGTGACATTCAACCTGCAGGACCACCTGCTCGGCGGTGTAAGTATGCGTCGTCCATACAACGAGAGCTCCATCTAACATTCTTAGGCCTCCATCGATGCTACCGGCTCGCCTTTGACCGATGAAGCTCTTAACGCCGCTAAGAACGCCGACGCCGTTCTCCTCGGTGCCATTGGAGGTCCAGTACGTTTATAGTTACACCCCCTCTCCTCCATTCCCAACCGGACAACCGTCCAAGACCACACTACTCACACATCCCAACAGAAATGGGGCACCGGTGCCGTCCGCCCAGAACAGGGCATCCTCAAACTGCGCAAGGAGATGGGCACATTCGGCAACCTGCGCCCCTGCAACTTCGCCGCGCCCTCGCTGGTCGAGAGCTCGCCTCTGAAGGCCGAAGTCTGCCGCGGCGTCGACTTCAACATCATCCGCGAGCTGACAGGCGGCATCTACTTCGGCGATCGCAAGGAAGACGACGGCTCCGGCTACGCCATGGATACCGAGCCCTACTCCCGCCACGAGATCGAGCGCATCACTCGACTCGCCGCCAACCTCGCTCTCCAGCATAACCCTCCCCTGCCCGTGTGGAGCTTGGACAAGGCCAACGTCCTTGCTACCAGTCGTCTCTGGCGGAAGGTCGTCACTGAGGTTATGGAGAAGGAGTACCCCCAGGTCTCTATTGGTCACCATCTCATTGACTCGGCTGCTATGCTGATGATCAAGGATCCCCGTAAGCTGAACGGTATTGTTGTTACCAGCAACCTGTTTGGTGATATCATTAGCGACGAGGCTAGTGTTATCCCCGGTTCTCTGGGTCTGCTGCCCAGCGCTAGTCTGAGCGGTGTGCCTGATGGTAAGAGCCGTGTTAACGGTATCTACGAGCCTATCCACGGTATGTTCTATTCTTGTTGCGAGATATTGGCTCCGAACATGGCTAACTAGGACAGGCTCTGCCCCTGATATTGCCGGTAAGGGCATCGTCAACCCCGTCGCTACTATCCTGTCCGTCGCCATGATGATGCAGTACTCGTTCAACATGATCGATGTCGCCCGCTTGATCGAGAAGGCCGTGAGCAATGTCATCGAGGCTGGTGTTCGCACCGGCGACATCGGCGGCACTGCCAAGACCACCGAGGTTGGCGATGCTGTCGCGGCTGAGCTGGAGAAGCTGCTCAAGTAGATAACAAAAGCAACTCTCTTCGATGTTTCTATATGAGATATGACTAGCATAGAAAACCGAAAAAAAAACAATTGGATACCCGTTTAACATGCTACATGTACTTCACTGGCACCAATTTCTACAAACAGAATGATATTGATCCGACCCAAACCCATGCAAAGAATTGGAACTGGGTATCTTGAAGACATTGTAAACTCCATAAAACCTCCACTGCCATTCCGCCCATCAACGCCGATTATTTTCATCCGCCCCGTCAAGCACAAAACCCTCCTACCGAATCACCGGCTCACCCATCCAATCCGGCTCATCCAGACCAGTAGTAGCAAACCCAGCCTCAGCATCCTCACTCTCATGACCCCTCAGATCATGCAACCCCCTCAACGAAGGCCGCCTCCTCCTCGCATCCGCTGAAGCAGACGGCGCCCCCACCCTTCGACTATCATCACAAGCAAAAACCTGAAACCCTCTAACATGCGTATCCTTCCCATTCTGATGATTCTCCATAATGCGCATCTGAATCACCATCGCCTTAAGCACATTCCCAGCATACGCATCCTCCCCTTCATCCTGACTATCCGGCTCATCAAACTCGTAGCAGGGATCGCACTCGTCGCCATGTACATGGGTCGCATCATCGCAATTCCGGTATACCATCGTCCGTCTGCGCATGCTAGTCCGTCGTCTCGATTTAGCTGTATTGCGCACCCAGCCGCCGTTTCGGCCGCCGACGCCTTCGAGTGAGATGTCCACCCAGCCGCAGGGCCCGTCGCCTTCCCAGGTTGCGAACTCGACGAGGTCGTTGCCGCCCATGCCGGCTGCGAAGATCATTTTGGTGGGCGTGTAGCTTTCGTCGAGTTCGAAGTCGAGATAGACGCGGATGCGGACGACAGCGACGAGTTTGAAGAAGTGGAGGGTTAGGGTGTGGGGTTGGGGTCCGTCGGATTGCCAGTATTGGGCTGGGGAGGGGTTGCGGAGGGCTTCGACGCCGCAGCCTGGTTTGGAGGTGGAGACGGTCCAGGAGGCTAGGGAGGAGATCTCGCGTAGGTTTGGTGGTAATGGGGATGGGGATTTCTCTGGTGTTGGGATAGTAATTAGAGTGTTATGTTCATGTAGTTGTAGAGAGAATTGGTACCTCGGTCTTGCATCTCTTCGTCGGCATCTTCTGAGAATTGGTCCTCGGGTACTTCTTCCAGTTCTTCGCCTTCGATATCGGAGTCGTCGAATTGACCTTCTTCGGTCTCATCGTATTCGAATGAGTCGTCGTGGCCAAGCGGGCCATCGTCCAGCGCCTCCATGCTGCGGCCGCGCGGATCGAAATCCTCGTCGAAGTCGTCGTCCATCGGTGGTGGTTGCGCTGGTCGTGGTCGACCAAATATCGTAAATGGATTTATTGATGCCGCTGGATGTCCGGCCGATGCGACAGGATCGGGTGTGAAAGCATTTGAGCCGGTGGAGGGGTGGTGTTGATGGGTTGGGTTGGAAGGAGTGTGACGCGTTGGCGGGGTTTGGAACTGTGCGCGGAGATTATTAGGGGCATTGGAATCTTGGTTGGGTATGAGGTCGCGCGGATTTGGTTGTCGGCGCAGGTGAGGCATGGTTGTTCCAGAAGTGCAGTTGATGTTAACGCGCAGATCGAGGGGAGCTCCATTCCCTCTTGCGGTTAGCGCTGAATCGAAGCTATTTACGATATGCACTAAGGTGTTTATAGACTTCTATACTACCACGGCATATATAAAGCTTTCAAAGAAGCTGGTGGTGAGCTAAGGAGTCAAGTACATATATAGGCATGTTTTCCACTCTGAAGAATGCAAAAGCAAAACGCTGAAGCCAACGGTTAATGACACAGCGACTGACAGGATCCCTGCAATATCTCATCTCGAGGGTACATTTTCCACCTAAATCTCATTCCAACCCTGCAATTCAAAATTTCCTTCCTTTTTCATCTTTTCGATTTTCGAAAGGTGCTGTGCTGGTGCGGTAAAATAGGTACACTGTGGCACACCAGATGGGCTTAAGAAGAGGTATAAACAACGTTGACGATAAAAGCACAAAGGAGTAGGTAGAAGATTCATAGTCAGCGGGAAATGGTCTTTTTGTGGTAGAGCAGTTCCCACTCGCTTTACAATCTGGACTCAACTCTTTCGGTCACATCTACGTTGGATTTTATCCTAAGGAGCCATACATATATTGTAGCCATTGTGGGAATAATGACCTTCCCATAGAGCTCATAGTCCCGAGTCATTTCTTTGACAGTTTCCAACTCCAGTCCCAGGCATCGTGTTGACTTTCTATTGCTCTTGTTCCAGCTGAAGGCCGATTACTGAGAGTGTCATGGATCTGAAGAAGACATAGTATCTACATACCTATGAACGAGGTAGATACATTCATCCACTATGGGCTATGAAAAGGCATATATTGATCACCCACACTCAAGTCACTAGGAATCCCTATGCCTCCTGTGGTCTTACTAATATCGTAAGCTATAATGAGATCGCAATCTAGAGTCCAATAGAGGCAACAAGTCAAGGTCTTATCTGATTGGGCATTATACTAGAACATCGCTGATACTCGGTCTTATATTGTCCCTAGCAAAATAACTACAAGGTCCGACACCACACGCCACTGATCCCGTTTCTCTGTATACGATGTATCTTATTCACAATGGGGATTCCACAAGGGCTCCTACCATCCATAGCCAAGGGATCCCATTTCAGCGCCATTTTATCAGAGTTGTAGTGTTTCGTAGTCAAGGCGACGTATCTAGCAGCAGCACTCGCAGCATTCGAAGCAAGCGATACCCGCGCAGCTGTTATGTCGATGTTAGCTTATAGTCCCAGTGATTGTTGATCAAAGAAGTCCCCGAGGTAAACCTCACATCCCACAGCAGATATCACCGCCCTCACCGCCACCACGCAGTTCCATGTTCATAGATTCGGTGCTCTATGACCTTCAATCAGCTTATCATTATAATGCCACACAAGAACTGAATCACGTACAGGCTGCTGGGTCACGGTGGTGCTGGAAGACATGGTTTCGGCGTTGGAAGGTTGCTCCATAGTCATAGTCGCCGCATCCCAGGTTCGCTCCTGAGTGGGGTTAGTCTCTTTGGCAGATTTGAACCAACCGAACATCCTGGCAGATGGGATTTGTTATGAAAGGAATAGAAATCTGGACGATGAAATGTGAAGAAGGCAAAGGAAAGCGGCAGAGTAAGCCGGCAGTCTACGGACGTTGGGATGATTGTGTATTAATACCGCACATAATATTAAAAGTCCCTTTCAGTCGTACAGTACAGCCGAGCGTATCGGACAGTTTCAGCGACTGGCAATTAGATTGAGCCCAGGCAGCCGTATTATGGGCTTGTGGGGCTGAGGCCCATACATCAGGGCATTCCAAGGTTTCTCAGCGCACGTTTGGCTTCTGTGGATGGTAGAGGCTATGGGAAGGAGACCGAGTGAGAAGGCAAAGTGTGACATATGTGGCTTTTGTGATTTATGATCATCTAGAAACATTGCGTACCGAAGGTAAAGTGCGAGAGCGACTGCAAGTGGGCCAAGGACAAGCTTTAGTCAAGCTTTGGGAGACCTTGGCATGTCCCTGCCCTATTCGTTTTATCATCTACAACATACAGGTGCATATCGAAATATCTATGTGCTACACATCTTGTCCACAAAGAGACTATTGGCTTTCATCTCTATTCTAAACAAACTCCCTTTATCCTCAGCCCAGAAATGGATTCCAACCCTCTACTGTCAACCACCAGCTAATCAGCTCACTTAAACGTCGCAGCCTCACATATGTACAACAGAACAACATTTGCCCATGGGAATTACAACAGATTCTGACCTTCGGAATAATCAATGGGCCAAAAGGTAAGATGCATGTCCAGCTCTGTCTAAATGCTAGCGGTATGTCCACGCAAAATATATATTCAGTCAGATGCCGCCGGCCTAAAGGATGATCGGTTGTAAAGCTGTGTCTGATCCTATGCTAGGTCTAATTCCCTACTTGACTGTTTTATTGTGCACGCCCACCAGGAAAAGCAATGTTGATTGTGCCCTATATGTGATCTAAGTATGATAACGTTCACATGTTATGTGGAGACTATGGTCCCAAACTACCTAACAGCGACTATCAAGACTGAAACGTACATTTACAAGCTAAGCTGTTGGTATAATGTGAACTAAGAAGAAGTCATCTCTACATTAGATACGCTTTTCTAAAGAGAGAGGGCTGTTGACATACTTGCATGAGAGATCCTTCCCAATTTGGATGTCACTTGTGTCTTCCCATTAAGGAAGGCACGATCTTGGTCTATAGGAGAGCGGGACCTCCCCGTTTGGGAAGGATATCTTCGCCCACCCTGTCAACTCCCTCGCCTTCAGCCTCCCAAGAATTATAAATATTCAGGTCTGTCCCCCTTCTCTTCTTCTCTTCTTTTTTCCCCTCCACTCCTCTCCCCCTCTCCCCTTCGCTCTCGTTGCTTACCCTGCGCCTCTTTTTTTTTTTCAGGGGCTGGTAGGACACGAAGCCGGCCAAAGGGCTCACGAGCTGTGCAAGTGCCGTACGTCTCAACACGTAAGGTAGACACTCTTCTGGTACCCGTGGATACAGAGCGTCCTCCCTGTCGATTCCATTGTCTCTCCTATCACTGTCCCCCTTTGTCATGCCCTTCTTTTGTATATAAGTCAAGTCAACCCAGCTACACGGGTCCTGTGTGTGGCACCCCAAACAAGACTTGTACCTTTCCGTGGTGCTTGGGATAAGTAGCCCTTGTGGTGAAACCAAGCAAGTCCCTAGATAGAATGATGAATGCGACTGAATTTCTTTCTACTAGACTGCACAGTCTTTACGTGTAGCTTCCGTGTAGATGCTATGTCTGCCTTGTCCCTCCTTAGGATGTTTACGTCTGTTGACTGAAGTCTAACCGCGTATCTGTGGGCCCATGAGTTGCCTACAGCTTGCCTGAGTCCTGATTATTTACCCATGTCTTCATTCAACATGCGGGTACATTGTGTCAACTTCTACTGAGTCTACGCCTGCCGATGGGCACATGCTGATGTGGCACGTCGTGCTTTCTTCAGCTAAATTGAGCCATGGCATTGAAGTCTCTAGCTTCAATTGTTTCAGTATCATCAAGATCCCATACCCTCTCGACGCCAAATCCGGCCAAGGTGGGCACTCAAGTTTACCCATGGTCCTTTGTATTCATTCACGTGTTGACATCAAGCCACATATTGTTCTCGTCTAGTTGGTCCAGCTCGGACTTTTCCTCTTGCCCTCATCCGGCGACAACAAGCTTTCCGCATAACCACCTTCCGAGTCCCCAGTTCCTATCACGGCGCAGGGTCAGATCCGCACCTTGCTTTTTATACCTCTACCATGTGCTTCATACTAGACTTTCTGATGCGAGCGTGTGCAATTGTATCTGGCCGTTGGAACCGAGCAACAGAGATCAGTGACAAGGTAAATTGCACATCAAGGGCCTTCATCACGAGCACCCAGCATCCAAGCCGTCAAAGAGAATTGCTCAGTGAGTCAAGCTAGAAATCTGATCTTCAATTGCTATGTTATTCTGCCTGCATGATTGGTCCATGGTTATACACCATTTACAAGACCATCATATGTCACATATTCATAGACGACTAGCAAGACCTGACTGCTTCGAGCTGGACATATCAATATCTTCAATCGTTTCCTCACTCCAGAACCTTTGAATCGCCGACCAATATCGACCAGGGTCTTCCATAATCAACCCGCAATGCACACCATGGTCAAAAACAACCTGCTCAACCTGATACCCTAGAAAGCGAGCCTCCTCCAAATGCGCCTGCACATCTTTCCATCCAATCATGAGATCCTCCTTCGTATAAATATACAGTCTCTTCGTCCGCGCCCCAAAAGTACCAGGATCATTCAGCAAAGCACGCAAGTCCCGCACAGAACGCATAACCCCCGCATTCTGCAACCCATTCACAACCGACATCGCCGGATAAAGCAAAGCCCTCCCCAAGAGCTGAGCCGGTAGGCTCTCAGGGACCGACACCCGCGCAGCACCATACGACTTGTCAAAACTATCGTCCCCGGGACAACAATCGAAGATAACACGCAGACCCGCAAAGAACGACACTCCCCGATCCCCTCGTTCTCGCATTGCCAGTGCCAGCTGCGACCCGAGCCCGCCCCCGCCGTGCGAGAACATGTGAAGTAAAGTGCCAGGGGTACCTCGGCGATCGTCGGATTCCGCCAATAGGCGCTGGATAGCCCGGCAAGCGGGTTTCAAGCGGCCGCGGATTACGCTGAACGGGCGGAATGCAACGTTGGCGACATTTGTGGTTAGGATGAGGATATTTGAGCCTGGATAGAGCTCTTGGTACCGCGAGATGTATTTCTTCACTCGTCGGGGGGTGGCGCCCCCGGCCCAGGTGCAGAGGATTATTAGTGAGGGTGCGGATGCGGCGTTTGGGGCCGGGATGGGTTTGTCGTGGGGCTCGTATAGATAGATGTCGTCACCTAGGATTTCGAGGGATTCAAATTCCGTTCTGTTGGAGGCCATGATGTGCACGATTACTTGGGTATGCGGTCAGATTGATTCACGCAGGGGTTGGGGTGTTGATCCCCCGCTGACGCTAAAGCACGGGTCCACGCGTGTCTGGGGAAAGAAGATAGAGTTCGTGTTTGGATTAGTGCTGACAGCTGTGGAAGTATTATCCTAGTGATTTGCTCTATTTTGCTTGGTTTGAAAGATCTGGGGCATAAGGACTCTGATCTTACCGTATCATTATATGTTGACTATGAATTGCTAAGTGCTAGATCTATCCTAATAGGTATTTCCCAAAGGTTCCAAGATGATAGAAATATGTCTAATCAGGAATCAGCCCCAGATAGACAATATAAGCGCCTATGGATTGCCTGTTCTGGATAGTTTAACCGTCTCCGATTAGGCCCCCTGATGCCCTCTATCAACTGTCGGTGAACGTGAGAGTAGCAGTACAATATCTTCGCCGATATTTATATTCTCCTCCTTCTATGCTTTATTCTTTGACCGGTCAGTCTTTCGGCAAAAGCTCACATTCCAAGACCATGCCTCCAGCTACCTTGAAAAGCAGTCCAGAGCTCAGGATAGTTCTGGATAAAGAGATGCCCTTTATAGGGGGCGAAATAGTCCGTGGTCATGTTCTTCGAAAATCTCCCATTGATGGTACAGATGCCACTGTTGTCATTCGTCTTCACGGACGGAGCGAGATCAGAGTGTACACTGGGGGCATGGCACAGCAAATACTTTACAGCCGCTTCAACTTCTTCGAGGGCTCTACTAAAGCTCTTGAGATATATCGGGGCTCTGTTCACATTGATCCCAACGATCCCGAGAATGTCAAATGGCCGTTTGATATAGTACTTCCTAAGCATCCTAATTTGGCCTCTCTAAAGAAGAACAATGAAGACGAAAAGAGCTTTTTGCCGCTCAGTGAGATCTCATCGCAAGAGCTGCCACCAACATTTTGTGTGAAGGACCGGAAGGGTGGTCGACTTACTGAAGGGTTTGTGGAATACTACCTGGAGGCGACAATGTGTTATAGAAACAAGCACAAGGGTCTGTTGACAGGCAAGCGAAAGCAAAAAGAACTTCGAGCTCTTCAGCCAATCTCTGTGCAATCGAATGCGTCGCCAATTGCAATCACCGACTTCAACACCAGTCTTCACACCGCATTGACGTGGAAGATAACTCACAACGCCTAGTTACAGGGTCTGACTCGAGACTTTCAGTCGGGCAGACTATGAAGAAGATGCTCGGTTCATCGCAAGTTCCGACTTATTCGTTTTCTCTCCAGTGCGACTTCGCCACTGATCTACAGACCGGGAACCCTCATACTATTCCTTTGCATTTGAAAGCAACCACAATTTGGAATAATACAAGTGAAGTCCTACAAAACATCCAGCTGCCAGTGGTTCAAGTCAAACAGTTTACTCTTGTCTTGGTATCGACGACTCGCTGCAATTGTAAGCGGATCAGACTTTATCCTGATGGAATACCGGTGAAATCTTCTCTCATCTTAGCGGAGTACTCTTGGGAGCAAGTTCCCAGGAAAACGTTGAATGCAGATGAGATCGGGCCTCGTGCCCAGTCAGATGCACGTTCAAGCGTCGATATCCTCATGGTGCCACAGGATAGTACATCTGTTCTCGATATGGGCAATGCGCTGGGGGTGCGGATACCCACTCGCTCTGGAGAGGTGCAAGTATATCCAACATTCACAACATGTAATATAAAGAATGAACATCATATTGAATGGGAGATATCTCTCATGGTCGCCAAGGAGGTTGCTAAATTTGAAGGACGGCAACAAGTTACTGTGATAGGACCAAGCTACAACTTGTGAGATGCATGCAAGATACTACAACTAAAGTCGATTCCATGCCTATGTAGAGTGTACCACTTGCATATAGGTCTGCTCATTGGGCGCAGCATCAGGTATATGAAGTCAAAGCACCCGAGCGAAACGGGGCACCAGAAGCCGTTATTTTCGGCATCGAGTCCACTTGTCCCCAGACTCCATATGGAATTCCCGGGCGGATACTCGTCTCGGCCAACACTGCACCGAAAGTGGGTCAACAACGCGGATACCACATTGGATGCATTATAAAGAGGGGTTAGAGCCATCGCTGTTTCAACGTCAACATCGTCACAACCGAAGTCTATACAGCAAGATGTCTATGAGTATTGAAGATTGCGCTCAAGCACGGGAGGGCTTCCCACGGCCATTTCCGGATACTCCTTCAAATGTACTAGAGCAGTTCCAGATGAAAGGGAAGGTGGTCGTTATTACAGGAGCTGCCGATGGGCTGGGATATGCGGTGACGCAAGCTATGTCCGAAGCCGGGGCTCATGTTGCTCTATGGTATAACTCGTAGGTTGTCCATTGTGTAGTGTGGGTTCAATATTACATTGTTGGCTAAATGAACAGAAATGAGGTCGCGATCGAAAGAGCGCAGGCACTGGCAAAGCAACATGGTATCAAAGCTTCCGCTTACAAGGTTGATGGTCAGTTACTATACCTTCGCGGTCATATTGAAGATGGCACAATGCTGAGTCTGATCCTGCAGTTTCGGAGTCTACTCAAGTTGCAGAGACGATTTCTAAAGTCGTGAACGATTTCGGCAAGATCGATGTATTCGTTGCTAATGCAGGTTAGTCGATCACTGGATCTGATATATGACAAACAGCTAATTCAGAGAAGGCATGGCGATTTCGAAGCCTATTTTGGAACAGACGCTCGATGAGTATCGGAAGCAGATGTCAGTGAATGGTATGATCTCTGTCCTAGTCCCACCAAAAGAAAAGGAATATCATGTTGACTCAGAACTAGTTGATGGCATTGTTTATTGTGCGAAATATGCTGGCGAGGTTTTCGCACGACAGGGTTATGGAAATCTCATCATCACCTCGAGTATGAGCGGACATATCGTCAACGTGCCTACTGACCAGCCCGTCTACAACGCAACCAAAGCCTATGTCACTCACTTTGGTAAATCACTCGCTCGTGAGTGGCGGGATTTTGCGCGCGTCAACATTGTCTCGCCCGGCTTCTTCGATACAAAGATGGGAGCTGGGCCTGCAGCTCTTCAAGAGGCGTATCGCATGTCGTCACTGGGACGGCAAGGCCACGTGAAGGAAATCAAGGGATTGTACCTGTACCTCGCTAGTGATGCCTCTACCTATATGACCGGAAGTGATGTACTGATCGACGGAGGATATGTCTTACCATGAGGCATGGAACAAGACTTGAATTTAGATTAAGCCAACTATCTCGGGATGACGACACTGGACGGGCTAACAAATTTTCAATATAAAATTATACCAAGTGGGGGCAATATGTATGTTGTAATATACATGACGACATAGTTAAGATGATTAACCTCGCACTGGAGATATCACACCAGACGACCTCAGCATTGGGCCAAGACCTTTAATCAGCCCAAAGGCACCTTGCCCCACTATGTGAAGCACCGAGGTCTGTTTCCAGGTACGATTCGAAACGTTCATTTGCTCGATCCAACCTTGGACCAGCACCAAATCCGAAGGCAGTGCCCTGTGTATAGCGAACTTTATCCCACCGGAGATCAAAGGAACGTGCTCATGACCTGGGCGCAGATTACGATGTATGTTATAAGTTGTTTCCCCAAGGTCCCAGGGTTTTTCGGGGATGGGACCGCTCATCCGAGCCAACAATCGACCACGGGTAGGAGACCAGTGGAGTAAGATGAGTCAACGACTTACGATGAAGTTCACTGTCAGCGATGGCCGAGAATACCGGATTGGCATGATGATCTCAAAAGGGTACTTTTGCTTCCAAAGTCGTTCCACAGCAGAAGTTGTCAGACCCGGGCAACATCTTGGCATAGCATCAAAGACACAAGAACCGGCTAATCAATGACAAGGCTACCACATTCCTGTCGTCAGCTGAATCAATGTCAGAACTATCAACAGCTAAAGCCACATAATCAAAACAATCAGAGAGATTACCTAGTCACAACGGAGAAAACCTGCTTTTCGCTGATTAGCGTCATGTGATTGGCTGGTGTGGCGGCCCGGTTGGAGATGCCAATTCAACTTGATCCATAGTAAACGCTTGTAGGAGACAGAATAGATGGTCACAATATGCTCAAATGTAGAGAAAGACCACTTTGGATATTGTAGATTTGTGTATGGGAAGGAAAAAGGAGCAAAGAACCATACAGCGTACGTCTTGAAATAAATTTTCCCCACGTTCTATCTCAAGTGGGCCCCGGAGATGTGACTTCACGTTGCGATTTCAACTTGCATTTCTGCCCCTCCTTTCTTCTTCTTCTTCCACCATATCACTTGGCCTTGTTGCTTTTTCTTGTTGCTTTTGCGTACTCTCTAACAGCGCCGAACATCCGGTGCAGCAAAGTCCAAGACGGCCACACCACAACAAATATACCAGCCATTGGCGTCGGCTCGACTGTGTCCCCGATAGCCCACCTTTATCTCGCCATGGCTGATGAACGAGATTTCGCCCTGGGGGTACCCCCTCCACCCGAAGACACTGATCCATATCCCAGCGATACCACGGCTCCCCCGATTCCAAGGCAGGTCTCGAGTCCCGTCATCCTCCCCTCCCGTGAATCCGCGGGACCGGGCTTATCTGCCTCCTCCACACACCTGGGTCAGATCAACGCTGCGCGACGGGGTGTGGGCGGCTCACCACACTTGCAACCATCGATGAGCGCAAAGGGATCCGGGGGGCTAAATCAAGATATTATGGCGAAAATGAAGGCGTTTTCTCTATCTCGTCAAGGTGCCCCGCAGCCACAAACCTCGCTTTCCACGGGGCAGATCCCCATGGTCCAAGGAGCCGGCGCAGGCGGCGCAATTGCTGGGCGCATGCCCCCGACCGGTGCACGACCCAGTCATCAAAATTGGTCGTCTGCTCCTAGCGGCTCCGCCGGTGGCCCCGGTCCTTCGTCTCCTCGACCGGGAGGGCTGGCAGCGAAACGCATGAAACCAGGCCTCAAATTATCGGATGTCACTGGCCCTCCCACTCCCGCCGCAGGCACCGACCAGAAGCAAGGTGAACAAAATGGGGAATCTGCGTTTAGCAAATACTCCGAATTTATCGATACAAAAGAGGGAACCCTGAACTTCAAAAACAAGGCTATCCTACACGGAGGCGGTGTCGAGTTTTCGTCGGGTCACAGCTTCAAGATCTCTCTAGACGAGGTTGATCGATTGGATGAGTTGGGCAAGGGCAATTACGGAACGGTGTATAAAGTGCGACACACGCGCCCGCATCTCCGAAAGCCAGGTCTTGGGTTGAGTGGTATTGTGAGCCGACCTGCAGGCCAAGACGAAACGAGCCCAGAAGCCGGGTCGAATCAGCTCTCCGGTGTTGTTATGGCCATGAAAGAGATTCGCTTGGAATTGGACGAAGCTAAGTTCGCCCAAATCATCATGGAGTTAGACATTCTGCATCGCTGTGTCTCTCCATTTATCATCGATTTCTATGGTGCCTTCTTCCAAGAAGGTGCAGTCTATATGTGTGTGGAGTTTATGGACGGTGGCTCGATCGACAAGCTATACGAAGCAGGTGTGCCCGAAAACATCCTCCGCAAGGTCACTCTTTCCACTATCATGGGCCTGAAATCATTGAAGGAAGACCATAATATCATTCACCGCGATGTGAAGCCTACCAACATTCTTGTCAACAGCAAGGGCCAAATTAAGATTTGTGACTTTGGTGTCAGCGGAAACCTGGTTTCGAGTATTGCGAAGACCAATATCGGTTGTCAGAGCTATATGGCGCCTGAAAGAATCGCTGGAGGCGGGATGCAACAGTCGGGAGCCCCCAGTGCGGGTACATACAGTGTGCAAAGCGATATCTGGAGTTTAGGTCTGTCTATTATTGAATGTGCCATGGGCCGATACCCATACCCACCTGAAACATTCAACAACATTTTCAGCCAACTCCATGTGAGTATTTCCACCGTATTTGTTTTTTCGAACTTTCTAATCATCTCCATTCTAGGCTATTGTACATGGAGATCCTCCCACCCTCCCCGAGGGTTTCTCTGAAGATGCACATGCCTTTGTCCGAGCCTGTCTCGACAAGAACCCCAAGAATCGACCAACCTACAACATGCTACTCCGACACCCTTGGCTTGCACCCCTCATGCAGCCACCGACGGAGTCGGGTGGCGAGAATGCCCCGCCTACCGAAGACTCCGGCTCCGGCGAGGCCGCTTCATCCGCCATGACAGCGGACGAAGAAGTTGCCGAGTGGGTCAACAAGCAAATCAAGCGGAGAGAAGAAGGCTTACTTCATATCTCCGAGAAGCCTGCACTTCACGCCGTCGCACTGGACAAGGTCGGCAATGGCTCTTCCGAGGGTCCTCTTGCTCCGTCGCAAAATGACTGAGTTTGCCACACTGCCGCTGTTTTGAATTTTGCATCCCCCTTTTCTCCGGGGGCCACTTTCTACGGCGCGGGCGCCGTTTGTCACAACCTGTACCCTTCTTCTCCCCGCCTGGACAGTATGCCGATGTTCTGGTCTTCAGGTTCCCTTAGAGCAGAATCACCTCGTTCTGTTGGACCTTTTGCCAAGTGTAATCTGTGGCGATTTTGACAAATTTCCCATCTGGATGTGTGAGCATCTGACTTTACTGAAACAGACTGGGGTAATTCGCGCCCGCCTTTCTTATGGTCACCGAGCGAAACACAATTTCATACATCTTCAGACGATGTCTCTGAACTCTGCATTTGAACTAATTTTCTATGTCTTCGATACAAGCGCTCTAAGTCTTGTCAGCATACTGGGTTGGGTATCGTCGTGTGGAAACATTGCATTTTCTTAGACACCACTACTGTAGTCTCAGTTCAATCTCAATTTTCAATTCAGAAATTTCCTAGTAATCTTGTGCACAAACCTACAAAGTATTGCCTTAAGTTATGTCCAACACACCGGAATATGTACATCGTCACTTCGCCGTTGGAACATCAGCACCAGCAGGAAACCGCTTCTGTTCGTCGTTTCAGGCCTCTCCCCAAATCTCATCCGCAATCTGCCTCACAAGACCCAGCTTTGCCTTCTGATGCTCAACAAGAAGGGGATATCCACTCTCGTGGGTACTAAACCCGCACTGAGGACTGACACAAATCCTCTTGAGCGCTTCCTCCCTCGTCTGCCCAGACCCCTGGGCAACAAAGTCCGCCGCAGAGTAAATCCGCTCCTTCATAGCCTCCTTATCCTCCAACTCCCGCAACTTCGTACTCACAACCCCAACAACAACATTCTTCCCCTTCGGCAAAAACTTCAGTGGCTCAAACCCACCAGCCCGCTCAGTGTCATACTCCAAATAGAACGTATCAACCTCCAAATCCTCAAACAGCTTCTTCGCAATGATATCATACGACCCCTCCGAGAAATGCCTCCCACCAATAAAATTCCCCCGACAAAGATGAATCCCAGTATGCAGATCATCCGGCAACTCACTCAGCGAATCATTATACAACTTGATATAAGCATCAAGCAGATCATCCACCGTCCCCACATTATCCCCATCATCCGCCCATCCCTGCCGGAATGCCGGAGAGCAGAAATACGCCATGCCCGGATCATCAAACTGCACATTCCGCAGACCGGCCGCATACAACGACGCCAGCTCAGCCCGATACACCTTCGCCACATCGGCGAAGTACTCAGCATCATTGGCGTAGGCGCCAGATGTATACGCACGGCCCTGCTTATACCGCATGTGGAACCACGCCGGCGTGATCATCGTCAGCTTGATATTGTGCCATTCGCTCTGGGGCAGCGACGCCTGTACGAGCTTCAGCTCGTGCAGGTTTGATTTCGAGGCGGATGGGCTGTGCGAGAGCTTGTGGCCTGCGATGACGGAGTCGCCCGGCATGACTTTGCTGTCTTTTTCGATTAGGGAGACTACGTCTGGGTGGTAGAGTCTGAACATCGATGCCTCGGCGTTTTGGAGACGGGTGGTTCCTGTGGGGTGTTAGAGGTTGTTGATGTAGTTTTCATGCTGTGGGACTTGCCTTGGAACTCGTCCCACATTAGACCCCAGAATCGGGTGCGGTTGTATTCGCCGGACGTGACGGCTTTGAAGCCGAGGTCTCGTTGCATTTTGACGACGTCGCGGACGGATTCTTGTTCGATGGCGGGGAGGCCGGCGGCTTCTGCGGAGATTCCGGTGTTGGCAATCTTCTCGCGCACTTCGAGGAGGTTGTCTGGGCGGAGGAGGGAGCCCATGTGCTCTGCTCTAAAGGGTGGAGCGCTGTGAAGCTTGTTCGCCATGATGGATTCGCTTGTGTATAGTTTTTTGTTGGGGAAATGAAACTATCTTGCAGGTTGAAGGAAGGTTACTTCGAATAGAGAAGACACAGCCGGAAAAGAAGACAGATCTCCGACATAGGGGCCCATCTCTCAGCTCCTGTTTCTCAGCTCTTCTCCATGTGGGGACTCTTCTCATGCGGGGCTAGGTATGTGGTGCTAATGGGGCTCTTACGGGACAGTTACGGGACAGTTGCGGCTGCGTATCTTCTCTTGTGTTGGGATTTAATTATCTCTATATAGCAGAAATTCATCGGCCAGTCTGGTGGGAAGATCACTGTCGTCTGTATTCACCGGACATTCTCAAATGGAGCAGTTACAGAACGTTTATAGATATCAACTGCAGGTGGCATGCAGTTCAACGGCCAGCCCCACATCAACATCGTCATCGAGCATAATATGTATCGTGTTATATAGACCTCGACTAGCCCTGATAAATTCTCAAATTTACACCTCCTACATTTACATCTTCCGACATCCACTGGTCGAATCTAGAGCCAATTCAAAAAGAAAGCTCCAAAATATAAATTCGTCGCCAGTCGGTTTCGTACCCCGGTCACATGCTCACGTGATTGACAAAAAGCGCAGTGCCAAAAGCCATAGTATTGAAACCTCACTGTCTTCAACCTTCAAACTGGATCTGTAAAAGAAAAAAAAAATAGGTAGCTTCTCTTTGATTGAGCGTGTCATCCTTAGTGCAGGGGCCATGCTAATCTTCTCTGTATATTTTCATTTGACCATATGCCCCGAAGGGCGAAATGTCTATCCTTAAAGTTCATTATAACCTCTGTTTTGTGGCAGAAATCTACCGCCTTCTGCTTCGGAATCATGCGTTTGCTGTGGTTGGTGTTTGCTGTAATGTTGGATTGGCTGTGCTGTGCTAGCAATTTGGCCTTTCAGAGAAGTGATTTCTGTGAAGTATCATGAGACCAGGGATACTGAGTGCCGTAGGATCATTGAGAGAGTTAGAATTTAGAACATGGGTATAGTGCGGGGCATTTTGTGTGCGATTACTCATTCCGATGCCGGCCCACTGCCCAGGTGGAGGGGGACACTTAGGCGATTGTATCTACTAGATATTCATCACTAAGTCCAGGAATTTGTGTTAATCCCAGTCAGCGGATAGGGCATTGGAAGTAAAGACTCGGTCAGTTATGAAAGGTTATATTGGAATATTCTAGATTATTATTCACAGCTTCTATTTGAATAGCATTACCGCATGGTAACAAGCTCCTCAGCGCTGGTAGGGTGGATAGCAACACAGCTATCAAAGTCCTGCTTAGTAGCACCCATCTTGATGGCAACACCGAAGCCCTGCAGCATCTCGCCAACGCCGAGACCAAGGATGTGGAGGCCGACAACCTTCTCCTGAGGACCGGCGCAGATGATCTTCATCTCAGTGGGGTTCTTGGCCTTCTCCTCGGGAGACAGGCCAACATCGTAGAACATAGCGGTGAACTTGGTGTGGTAGATCTTGATCTTGTCATCACCGTAGCGCTGGCGGGCTTCGGGCTCAGTGAGGCCGACGCAACCAACTTCGGGGTGTGAGAAGACAACGGTGGGAATGTTCTCGTAGGAAAGCTTGGAGTGCTTCAGCTCAGGAGGGCCGAAGAGACGGCTGCCGAGTTGGCGACCGGCGGCAATGGCAACTACACAGTCAAGTTAGTCAATATTTTCTATGAGAATCGTGTGATGCTGCGCAACTTACCAGGAGTCAGCTCGGCCTGGCCTGTCACGTCACCGAGAGCGTAGACACCCTCAACAGAGGTGTTCTGGTACTCGTCAACCACAACGTGGCCACTAGCAGTCATCTTAACACCAGGGATGTCCAAGTTCAAATCCTCAACCTCGGGGGCACGACCCACAGCCCAGAGAAGCTCGTTGACCTCGAGCTCAGAGCCATCGTGGCCAATGAGCTTAATGAGACGGTCCTTGCCCTTGCCATCGCGGATAAGCTGCACCTCCTTGAAGCCGGAGTAGTTGCGGTGAAGCTTGACACCAGCGGCCTCATAACGATCGGTCATAGTCTTCTGGATCATAGGGTCGAACTTGCGCAGGAAGTTTTCGCCGCGGATGAACATGTGGGTCTCAACATCGACGGCGTTCAGAACACCGGCAAGCTCAACAGCGATGTATCCAGCGCCAACAACGGCGATCTTCGGGGGAAGCTCTTCCATCTCGAAGAATCCATCACTGGTAATACCGTGCTCGGCGCCGGGCACGGAGGGGACGTTGGGCCGGCCACCGGTTGCCAACAGGATGTGTGGTGCGGTGTAGCGGGCAGTGCCAGAACCGTCTGCGAGCTTGACCTCAATGGTGTTGGGCTCGACGAAACCAGCACGGCCTTGAACGAGGTCAATTCCCTCGCGACCCCAGTTGCGCTCGTAGGCACCATTAAGGCGCTTGATGACGGCATCACGGGTGTTCTTGAAGTGGGTGTAATCCATAGTAATGTTCTCGGGAATGTCGTAGCCATAGTTCTTTCCAATGTGCAACATCTCATTGATGGTCGCAAAGTTCCATGTCATCTTCTTGGGAACACATCTAGAATCTTGTCAGGAACAAATGCGATTCGAAGATAGCAGCATTCAGTATTGGCTAGAACTCACCCTACGTTGACACAAGTACCACCAGACCGCCCACTCTCCACTATGAGAGTCTTCTTGCCATACCAACCCGCGGCGCGGCGGGCACTTCCACTACCACCACTACCACCGCCGAGGACGATGTAGTCGTACTGCTGTGTTTCCACGGGAGCCATGTTGGATGTTTGCCGGTTTTGAGGAGCGGAGGACGAAGAGAAGTGTCGCGAAATTGTGGAGAGGCGAGAGCTAGGTGCAATTGAGTCCGTAGGGATGGAGCGGGGAGACTTGATGGTCGCCAGAGTTCGGTTGGTCGTTTGACCACGAATTTGCCCAATAGATGACCGGGTCAAAGATGAGGTGGCTCGCAAGCTTATCCGGGATGATTGGATGGAGCGGGAGAGCATGGGGAGGTGTGGGAGGGGTAGAAGGAAAAGATATATACAGGCTGAGGTGAGCGGGGACGGAGAACGCTGACGGTATCGGGGGTTGATAATGCACGTTTTGTGCTTCCAACGTTGCCCAGCCGGTTCCGTCACCGATTTCTCAGCACCGATTACGTGATCCGATCTAGATGCCCGGAATAGGCATCCATTAAACATAACTACGAGATGGTGAGATATATACGTCCTTATAGGCATAGCGAATTATATTCATTCATGAAGTGATATTTATGGGGTATAGGAAATTCCAGAAAGAGCGACGGGATGCGGCCAGCACACGAGAATCAATCTCAGAGTAACAAACATAAGGAAATAACATCGATCAGACAAGTCATAAATCAAGAGCCGGGGTTGAAGCACTGGAGTCAGTCATAAATCGACAGCAACCAATGAAGGCGAATCGATGTTGAAAGATGGTTCGGAAACAAAAGGGTACGAGCCCTATCAACCAGACCATGTTGGTTGGAGAATGATAGTGATAGGGTAGAGGGTATCAAAGGGCGAAAAAAATGAGATCTGATAGAAAGCTGGAGAGTCCTCGAGTCCGAGCATGATCCGCACTCTCACAAATCACAACAGGCGAGCGTAGTGACATGGAAAGAAATCATCCTGGACACTCCCCAGTCGGTGTGGACTGCAACCGATATTCCGGGGAGCGCAAGCGCAGGGAGCAGCTTATGATGGGGAAAGACTCTGATCTGTCTAGCTCTGTTTCTCGGTTCAAGATCTAGACAGCGAGACAGCCCATGGGGCGTGAAAGATCAAAGTGTGGTCCCTTGGAGGGGAAGTGTTCGGTGTTGAGCGTAGTGTGGGGATCAGAGAGTTGTAAATTCGCACTGTTTACTGCGAGACGAGGAGATGGGGTGGTATTATGTCGCGAGAAGGAGTATATGCAACCCAGACACCTGAATCTGAACCCGCTGGAGTTCTTTCATCGGTGTCTGGGCGCTGTTGGGGCAGAACGCTATCGCAGGCAGATAACTAGTGGGTATAGGCGATAACGGCAAAGGAGATGAGGCAGAAGCAGAGGGGGATGTAGACAGAGCGTTCCATTTCAGCTTGATTTGGCGAGTTGCGATTCATTATCAAGTAATAGCACAGTGTGTAGGGAGTACTGATGGAGGGGACTGAAAGTGAGGGGGTCCAAGAGTATGAGAGTCCGGGGCGGGGCGGTGTAATTATCTTATCTGTAGCGTTGGGGCCTCAACAAAACGTCACCTGACTCAACATCCCAGATCCAATGAGAGGGGACACGTGGAACAGTCTCTACATCACTGAACATCTACAAGATACAACACGCAACATACAACCACTAGACAGGCACTTCATAGTCCCTTGGACTCACCACGGCAAGTAGCAACATGACAATGTTGCACGTGGTACCTGCATAAGCCGCGGCAGGTCCGAGCAAAGTGGACTGAACACAAGCTTATCGGAGTTAGGGCTTCTAATAACATCATCTTCATCTATAAGTATATCTCAGAGCAGTAACTCTATAAACAACCAGCTCTATTACACCTAGCGTTCAGTATCGGTGTGGCTGCTTGCTTATTCAGTATGTCTTAATCTCCCATCCCTTGACGGGATCCGTCAAGGGCCACGCAATGAGCTCATAGAGGCACCGAGCCAACCTCAGCAGCAATGATCTACATTACACTCTCCCCCTAGCTACCCTTTTTCTCTCATCAATACTCTGTATACTGCGTATACTGACCAAGCAACCCCTGTCTAGCATAAACAACAACACTCCGAAACGTCCACATTCAAAAAGAATGAAGAAAGCAAGGAGAGATCAACCACGCTTCTCATCTACCAATGAAAGCAATTATCAGTATCCCTTATACCTGGCCAAGTAAAACTAGAAGCCAGCAACGAGCCTTGTTAGCCAATGAAGCAAGGCACCTAGCCACTCGAATATTCCTGCGTGGTCCTGTCTCATAAAACAAAACCTTGCCCTAGAACAGCCCTCTGCTGGAATATACCTGAGCCGAGATCCCCAATCGAGTCCTGAGCATCCCAGTATTACGCCGGACAATTTCTTAACAGAATTCATATTATCACCATCACAATGCGCATTTCAGCCCTCGCCTTCGCCGCCGTTCTGTCCCTGGTCTCGGCCAAAAAGATCAACATGCACTGTGACTTTGCCACAGACAACACCGGCATGATCCAGTCGCCCTACTGCTGTCGCGACATGGGTCCTGCCCGAGGAAACTCGAAAGCGAACGAAGCAATGGATTGTATGTATAATCGCTCACGTATTGTTTGATTGCTGCACATCTAGCTAACCATCTCTGTTTCTCAGGTGACGCTCTTGACCAGCCCCAGCTTTGCGAGGATCGGTCTCGACCGGCTTGCTGCTACACTATTGTAAGCCTTATTTGGGCTGTGTCAGGTTCCGGATTTTGCTAACCAGATTCTGTCTTTCCAGGGCCCGAAGAAGATCTGTACCTCCCATGCTATCTTCATGGATGCAGAGGATGTTTGAAGGGGATATGAAGGGGACAAAGGGAAGGTTCAATGTACCTGCGTTATGAGCTTGGCGGGTTGAGAAACTACCTCAACTTCGACGTTTCGATGTCGATATATTCTGGTGAATAGACATCAAGTAATATAAATTCTACATAAATTATGGTATTTTTTTGATACATCTCATCTTGAAATTGGGGTTTTAAGTTATAATAGAGTCACGCATGAGATGTATATATCTCTCACGTTATCCAAAAGAAGGACCATAGTTGTATCTTCGAAACCAGGAAGACAAACAATGCACACCAAATTCCATTTCCCATATGCCAATTACTACGAACGATTGGTTGAGTATCCAATACCCCCTAGTTGGTGATTACTCCAAGCATCTCCTCGGTATTTGTACGAAAAAGGCGCTCCGCCAGTCCTGGATGGATATCACACAAGTCCAAACAACATTGAGTGAAAGGACTGATATCAACACCAGAAAATCGAGTATGTGGCCAGTCAGTTGCGAAAATTACCCGATCGGGTGCAACCGAAAGGAATTCGCGGGCCATAGCCTGAATATCACGCATCTGATGGTCTTTGCTGAGTCGATATGGCGCAGAAACTTTCACATAAGATTTCCCACCACGGAGCAAAGATATCAAAGATGCGAAACCATCCAGACTGTAGGGACTGAAAGATGAAATATCTCCGTTCCACAAAGTCAGATCAGGACTGCCAAAGTGGTCGATACAAATGCGCACGCCTAGTCGCGGAAGAATTGATTCCATCATTGGCATCATTCTCAGGGGAAGATAGACCTCAATGATCCAATTACGAGGCCTGGCAAGTTCTGCATGCCAGAGTAGCGTCTCTTCCAGTTCAGGTTTGTCCATCACCTTCTTTACAGATTGAAGGTTAATCCTGAGTCCACGAACTCCAAGATCATGCCATTCGTCCAAGGTTTCTGGCTCAATAGCTGTAGGATCGACGACGACAATTCCTCTGCTGCGAGAGGGTCCCAGATTCCGCAAGGCTTCAATTAAACAGGAATTGTCGGTTCCGTAAACCGATGGCTGGACAAATACAAGGTTCTCAATACCAAGCTGGGACTCAAAGGCGAGCGCTTCATCGAGCGTATGCAGCGTCGGTTTGTATACCGCTGCCGGGGAGACGGGAAACCGCTCAGGTTCCACAACGTGCATGTGACTATCCCATGACTTCGGAGGGAGTCTCTGCTTCACTGATGCTCCTGAGGACAAGGCATGTGTTGAACGCCGTTGCTCTGAACAAGTGGAACGAAGACCAAACGATGATGATGACGGATGCGTGTGAATTAAACTTGTTTTGTGCTGAGCGGCAGTCAGCATCTCAGACAGGTCTTAGGCAGATAGAGGCAAGTTTTTGATGGGAGTAATCGATGAGGTGACAAGATAGAGAAAACCAGATATCAAGCTATAGGATATACTCACAGACGAATGTAGCCAACAGGGTGATGGCACTCTAAGACAGAGCCTAGGGAGCAACATGCAGACTTCACCGGTCAATGTATGTGGCCTGTTATTTGGTCACTTAGAATGTATGCTGTAGGGTTTTATTACCTATTTAATCAGGCCTTTATCGACCGTGTCCGAAGAGCATAGTGCAGGCTTTGTTTGAACAACCCAACAGCCCACCCCTCGGCATTCATGCACTTGGGACCAAACATAGTGGGAAAACCCCTAAGGAAACGCGGAAGTTGTCCGTAAGGGCGTCTCTGCCAATCCTTCAGCCGCCATCTGGTTCTTTTATGGGCTGACCAGCCGTCAAGCGGAGCCAAAAAGTGGATAGCTGGGGCGTGATGTGAAGTATGGAGTCACTTGGAAAACTCAAGAGACCATTGCGGTGTGAGTATAATAGCAACTGAGATCATATGCATAACACGATCTACGTTGCAGTAAGTTGGTACTCAAGCCCCTATATCCCTCAGAGTCTGGTGGGATTGGCTGCAGTCAAAGAGGAGGGGGAAAAAGAAAGCTCGGACGTTGACCGACGCGATCTCTGTTTGGCCGGGAAACCGACCACTCGACATCCCTCCTCTGTCCACATCCTAGCGATTGCCGGTTTTATTTCCCTTTCCCCGGATTTATACGGACGCCTCCACCGTTTAAATTGAGGGCCATGCGACGGACCACAGGATGGTCAACCAATCCCTACTGCGCCTTGGTGATTGGGGTCATTGCCTGCGGCGGGATTCCGAAAGGTACTGCATCCGTTAGCCTGGAAATGGGCGATCTGCCGCACCGGGAAAAGTATAGTGACTGAGACTAATTGCACGCTGTTCATAGGCTATGACGAGGGTGGATATAGCGCCAGCATCTCCCTCCCCTCCTTCAAGTCTGACTACGACCTCAATAGATCACACTGGGCGCATGATCCTACCGGGCTAGCTAGTCGGAAAGCGAATATATCATCCTTCAACGTCCTCGGCGCAGCACTCGGCGCTTTGATAGTCCTCGATCTAAATGATCGACTTGGGCGCCTGTTGGCGTGGCGCCTTGCATGCATCGTGTGGGCAATGGGGACGTTTATCCAAATATTCGCATCTGGTATATACGGACTATTGTTGTTTAGTCGGATCTGGGGTGGGTTAGGCGCAGGCGCTCTAACAGTAACTGCGCCGTTGTATTTAACCGAGATAGCCCCTGTGAAGACGAGAGGACTGGTGGTGGGGGTGTACATGGTATTTTTATTGGCCTTCCTGGCTACTGGTGAGCTATGACCCTCACTATATCGTATACAGACCAATCCCCGTACTGACTAGTCTTGCTATGTTGCAGGGTTCTTTGTCAATTATGGCGCCAGCGTTCATATGTCGATCACACGAGCCCAATACCGCCTAGTCCAGGCTGTGCCGTTAATCCCTGTCGGTATTGCATACGGGCTTTCGTATCTTTGTCCCGAGACTCCTCGGTATCTTGTCTCAAAACAGCGGCAACGAGAAGGCCTGGAGGCCCTGGCACGGCTGCGTGGCAAAGCCATCGATGATCCCGAAATCACGTCGGAGTTCGAGTCTATCAATGCACGGGAGCGAGAGCGTGCCACGGACCTAGCGTCTGTCTCTCATTGGACCTTATTCAAGGAGATCCAAATGAACGCGAACTACCGACAGCGCTTCTGGCTGCTAATCACCATGCAGAGTATCGCTCAGTGGACCGGCGGAAACGGCATCACATACTACGTAACGAGTATATTCAAGGTTCGTCCATTTGAACACCATCCCCTGATGGGAACATCGCGCTATATTAAGTTCAAGTACAGCCCACTAACATATGGAACAGTACGCCGGTGTAGCAGGCGATGCCGAATCTCTCGTTTCCTCCGGCGTCTACGGGATAGTCAAACTAATCTTCACAATGGCCTTCACATGGGGCCTGATCGACCTCCTCGGCCGACGCCGCTGCACACTCGCCGGACTGAGTCTACAGTTATGTGCGCACATCTACATGGGTATATACATGGGTCTTCGCCCGGGCTCGGCATCCAACCAAGATGCCTCCAACGCAGCCGTCGCATCGGTCTTTATCTATGCCGTTGGCTGGTCCATCGGTCTTTGCACAGTGCCGTACCTGTATGGCACGGAGATCTTCCCAACGCGCATCCGCAACATCAGCTACGCAATCAGTATGACCTTGCACTGGTTCTTCCAGTTTGCGGTTGTGCGCGTTACGCCCAATATGTTCGTCTCGCTTGATGTTTGGGGCGCTTATCTCTTCTGGGGACTTGTTTGCTTTTCTGGGCTGGTTATTCTGGGTATTTGGATGCCAGAGACGAAGGGTGTGCCTATTGAGCGGATGGGTGATTTGTTTGATGGGCCATGGTATCTGCGGTGGCGGGCCAAGCCTAGATCCTGCGAAGATGATTCGGAGCCTGTTGCGGCGCGAACTGTTGCGAAGGATGATTGTGTTTTGAAAGCTAATGATTTGTTGTAGCGATTGATTTTGGTCGTTACCTTGGCATCTCCATGATATACGTTTATATACTGATACCCCCTTCGTTGTTGTTTGATTTAGGTTGACCATCGTGACTATGTAATATCCACGTTTGAGTATAGAACTGATCATATGTGATATAGATTTGTTATTGGTTAATAGAACGATGGGTCATTTAGGTTCAAGGTATATGAATGTGGGAATCACGAAGAATAAAAATCGAACAAATAGAAGAGGGAGAAGATATCACCTTCCAGATCAGGACCGTAGATTGTTGTAAGATATCATTGAGGCACACCCCAGCCCTGCTCAAAAGCGGGAGTCATGTTCGTGGTAATGGGCTGCGCATAGGAGAAAGCCTCATATACTTCAGGCGTAATCTCATACGAACTCGGGTCGTCCATCGTCATAACAGCATTTGGCATTCCGCCCAGCAGATGTGTGGTCTGCATTTGCGACGCTTCGCCTGACTGTGGGATGTTGAAACCTATTCCCGGGTGTTGGAAGGCGTTGTATGTTGGCATAAGCGATGGGTTATCAAGTCCGGTAGTTTGTGCATGAGTGTCTATCGATGGTTGGGGTTGATGGTGATGACCGGATGGAGAGACATGGCGGGTCGGGCTGCTGCCTACTGATGGCGACTGGCTGTGCTGGGGGTAGGTTGGATAAGAATGAGGTGGGGGGAGAGGTTGTGTGTGTTGGGGGTTGTGTTCTTGGTCAGTCTCGGCAGCAGTGGTGGTTATTGAGCCATGGATGTTAATTTGGAGCCTCTGGAGCTCTAGCGATATGAGGTTGAGGGCTGTTGTTATGACAGGGTTGGCAGCTTTGACTCTCTCAAGTGCGAAGATGCAAAATTTGAGTTTGTCAAGTGTTCCAGGTGCGGCATACTTCAGGGCTTGGATCTCAAGCAGGAAGATTGATGCTGCAGTGTAGATGCTGTATGTGAGAGAAAGCACGACGTGGCTATCGCCGAAAGTACGACGGTATAGATCGAATAGAGCGAGGATGGAAGTTGCTGATGCCATGCATTGCACAAGATGGTTTGAATCATGAGTCTCAGGGTGGGATTTGAGCCGTTCCCGAGAGCAGAGAATTGGTCGGTGGAGAAGGATGTTGATAGTATGATATAAACAGCTATTAAAGGTTGGGTTAGTGATGTATTGCAATCGAGGAATAGTTAAGCACATACTTCAGAATCACAATATGGCTCGGTGGCGAGTATGGAGGAAGGTCTGATGCGGTCAACTTTAGGTACTCCGGTAGTTCGTCCCACCAGTCACCCAAATTCTTGGCCTGCTCCTGAATACAATCATAGAACTCCGCATCCGAACTGCGTCGGATCGGATCGTAGATGTGGATCAGAATTTGATTCAAGATTTCTGCTAGACCACACATTTTCATGAAACAAGACGTTGAATGGGCCTGTGTAGGTGGGTAATGAGCACCATCGGTGAAGCTCACACCGTGGGGTGTCCATATCTCGGTCTCTGCGGTGTCATCGAGAATCATTCGTGGCGGACTAACATGGGAGTGCTGCATTGTTGGCGCCCGGCCAAAGTACAACGAGACAACCTTGTCCCAGAAGTAACAGCTCCAAAATAGACGGTTCCGAATCTCAATATCCTCATCACTCAATTGAGCTGATCCTGAGTATTTCCGGCTGTCGATGGAGATACCCAGGTCGTCCAGCAGGCGGAAGGCCATCCCACTGTATAGCCAAGCTTGCGTCCGGTTTCCACGGCCGCATTCCTGGGCACTGAGAAGAAGTAAAGTCTGGATAGTAGGAATGCCTGCATAGCCAACTTTCAGAGACTCGAATACTCCGGTCAAGGCGCGATGAGAGAATTGTGCACCGCCATCATAAGCATCCAAAAGTGGCCCGACCTGAGGTTCAGCTTTGCACCACCGTACTGAGTGGGAAATAATGGCATTCAACAGGATGTCAGAGTAATAAGCTCCTTGGATTTTCATGTCACCTGCTGGAGGTTAGTCCACATGTCATCCAACTTGCCAAGGTTGAAACAAACGTGTAAATGCAGGACGATAGACGAAATTCCATAGAGGTTGAATCCAGCACCAGTGCGAATCGAGGAGGTATTGGAATGGTTCCTGCACGAGTAAATTAGCATGCGCGGCGAGATCTCCAGTTCAATGAGACCATACTGGCATAGCAGCCATCTGCTCAATTGCCCTCTCCCGCCATGCGCTATTAATGAGTCGCTCCTTGCGACCTTCCAATTCCTGCGCATAATGCGACGTTGATGCCGTCTCATTCACCACCCCACTAGGCAGCTGAAACAAGCTTGTCGGTCCATGAAACGAGACGCGACCGTCATTCTCCACATTAAGACCCTCGAATTCCCGGGCGAGGTCTTCAGCATCGGCATCGACCTTTATTTTCGGTGCGCTCGAACTAGACTCGGCCGCCGACGGCGATCTTGCCTTTTGCGCTTCTTCCCCCTCCCCGCGCTTTGACAGAGCTTCCTCTAGCTGCGCGACTCTAGCTTCAAGTTGTTTCGTGTATGATAACGTCGGGGCTCTTCGGAACAGGAAAGAGCATCAGCGGCTGCAGGCGGAAAGGACGAGGTCGACTCACAGGCTATATACACACTGCTCGCCCCGCGCGATGCATCGCGAACATGACGGGCTAGCGCCGTTACATTTAACCTAAACCAGTCAGCTCGGCAATCTCGGCCATCGTCCGAAAGGATCCGCGGGTACCTTGCGTTTGCGACAAGCCTCGCACGAGAAGGCGCTCTTCCGGGGAAGATTGGTCTTAGGGTCGGCCATTCCAGATGCACCTTTCCGACGGCGTAGAATTGGAGATATACCCCGCAACGAGGAGCATGAAGAAAAGGAGAAGAAACGAAAAACAGGAGAAGATTTTTGGCCCCAAGACGCGTGGGGCTATCGCGGGGATAAGCCTTCTCTTAGAACGTGAAGTAGTATTGACGTCGAATCAGCTCGGAGCTGAGTTGGAGTAGAAGTCTCCAAGCCTGGGCCCCGGCTCTACTTCGGTTCTGGGAAGTCTCAACGAGCCAATTAAAGAAGTTAACATGGAAGGTCATTGGTTGAACAGTTGGTGATCTTTGGGGGAGCACCCACTTTGGCGTGAGGCTCCACTGTTCGTAGACTTGACATTGTGCCTAAGGTATGTATGTATGTATGTACGTAGAAGATGAAGATGAGGCTGTACGCAACAATCGCAATTATAATGCTTCAATGCTATTTGCATGGTATCCAATTCTATACACAAATCATAGGTCCTTTATTTCTTCCCTTTCTTAGGGCCCTTGCCCTTGCCCTTGCCCTTGGGGGCCTTTGCATTGTCGGCATCACTCTTACCCTTCTTCCACCCGATATTACCGTCATGTCTCATCTGCGCATCATCCAAACGCTTCTTGTCCTTGTTGCTCAGCTTGACATTGCTCTTTTTGGTATTAGGACCGTTCAGCTCGACAGCGCCCAGCTTGCGAGCAACCTTCTTGTCCTTCTCGGTCTCGAACCACGTCCGCTTCGGTCGTGACATGATCTCGTGGCCGTGCTTCATGAGGTTCTCACTCTTGGTGAACTGCATCTCAGCTTGGGAGAGCTGCTTCTCGGTCTTCTCCTCCTGCAAGATCTCGGTGACTTCGTCGGCAAGATCCTCGGCCTTTTGGGCCCAGCTATCTGCAACGGCGATCTCGATTACACGACTGGCAATCTTGGCACCTTGCGCTTTGCCTGCTCGGACAGCAAGCTTGACGATCTTGCGGTCGGGCTCGGCGGCGATCGTGCAAGCACGACCAGAGCGACCGGCACGAGCTGTACGACCAACACGATGCAGGTAGATCTCGTGGCTTTGGGGAGCCTCGTAGTTGATGACAGTCTCGACACCCTTGATATCCAGACCACGGGACGCAACGTCGGTGGCGAGAAGGAAGGCAACCTTGCCATCTCTGAAGTTTTCAACGGATTTGATACGCTGTAGAAAGTTAGTGTGGTTCAAACACGGTTAGAACATGACAACATACCTGCTCTTGGCTCAGACTTCCGTGTAGCTCTGCAGCCTTCAGGCCCAATAGACCGAAGATGATGCGGACGCGGTGAGCTTCCTTCTTCTGTCGGAAGAAGATAATGACGCGCTTTGTGTAGATTTCTTTGCAGAGGTGAAGAAGGTAACCGAGACGCTTATCCTCGCGTCCAGGGCGGAGACGCACGAACTCTTGAACAAGGGTTGATACAGTGTTCTTCTTGGCATCGACCATCAACCGCATTGGGCGGTTCATACCGACACGGATAAGCTTGTCGATAGAATCTGTCATTGTCGCGGAGAACAACATGGTCTGACGAGACTTGGGAATAGTGGTGAGAATCTCGTTCAACTCATCAGCGAAACCGTCTTCAAGCATACGATCGGCCTCATCAAGAACCAAAATCTCGAGGGTATCGACTGTGAAGCTGGGGGAGTTGCGCATGTGATCGATGAAACGACCGGGTGTGGCAATGATGACATCGGGACGCTTCTTGAGCACGTTCTCCTGCTCGCGGAGACTGAAACCACCGACCAATTGACAGAATGTGACATCTGTGAAGGTGGCCAATTTGACGGAGACATTGTAACACTGGACAGCCAACTCACGAGTGGGCATCAGGACTACAACACGACTTGTAGGGACCTTTCGGGGACGGAAGAGGAGACGCTCGAGAATAGGAATCATGAAGGCAGCAGTCTTTCCTGAACCGGTCACGGCACTACCGACAATATCCTTGCCCAGCAAAGCAACAGGAACTGCCTTGCGCTGGATAGGAGTTGGGTCTGTGAATCCAACCGAGGCGAGACCTCTCAGGATGGGGCGGGAAAGGTTGAACTCTTGGAAGGTCATCTTAGCCATGTTGGCCTTGGTATCAATCTTTTCTTCGGGGGCAAAGAATGCTTTGCGCTTCTCTGCTTCCTCCTCGTCAACCACGCTCTCCACATCAGACTCTCCATCCGAGCCAATGTCATCAGGGTGTCCAACGGGTGTAGCGACAGAGTCGTTGTCAGATGCAGCATCGTCATCGGAATCCTCATCCTCGTCCTTGTCCTCCTCCTCGTCGTCGTCGTCTTCTTCGTCTTCATCTCCAGACCCGGGCTCAGGGCCCTCAGCATCACTCTCCTCCTCGCCATCTGCGCCCATGCCGAAGGCGTCCTCAGCCATAAGCTCATCGTCCTCGAAGTCGACAGGCATTTCATCGCCTGATGCGGCGTCATCTTCAGATGCGCTATCGCTCTCCTCCTCTTCCTGGGCAGCCTTCTTCTTTTGCTTCTTTGCAGCAGCCTCGGCCTTCTTGGCTTGCCTGCGCTCAATGATATCATCGATATCAACAGCCTTCTTATCACCAGAGCGCTTCTCTGTGCTGTCATCAGCACCCCAACCATCGAACCCTTCGGTGACACCACGGTTCGCGACGCCGCCGACATCGAACTCAAATTCGGGGTTCAAAACGCCGTCGTCTTCTGTCGCATCCGCAGCAGCAACGTCGTCATCTTCCTCCTCTTCCGATTCGGGCTCGGGTGCGGGCTCGGCGTTCTTCTTGTTCTTCTTGCCGTTCTTCAATTGCTGCTTTTCTTGCTGCTTCTGCTTCTTGTTCTTGGGTTTGACAGCTTCGGCCTCGCGCTTGCGCTTTTTGTTATCTACTGCCGGCGCATCCTGCATCTCATTGTCGTCATCTTCTTCGAATCGGGGCTCGTTCTCGTCGTCGGAGAGTGTGAACACGAAATCGTCGTCTTTGGCGGAACTCCGTTTCGCCGATTGAGGAGCCATTTTGGATGTTGGCGCAAAGACCAATATGAATTTGGTAGCGTAAAGTCTTCCACACACTCTCAAACAGCCTCAGTAAAAAATTCTGGGCCCCCAAACACTGTGCAAGCAACTCAATCTCGCCGAGAAGAAACGGATCAACATGCAAAAAAAAGTTCCCCGGGCGGTGACGAGAAATTTTTGGATGACATAATCAATGACCTGTCCCAGAACGTCCATTCCAGATTGTAATGAACTACGTACCAGATTGCTTTGCTGAATGCTGTACGGAGTATATCCTACCATTATTCTACGATAAATGTGTTATAATCATACAATTTAAATTTGATAGTTAACTATCTCTGTTTTCCATGTCGAAATATTTTTCTTAAGTTGTCTCAACGTTGCCTCCGATATCTTTTCTTTCGGCCTTAATGTTGCAGGATGGAGACTATCGGCTTTCAAAGATCTCACGGTCGTATGAAATCTCAACTTTTCTTCCCTTGCTGTCCTGATTTTTCAAGCTTGATCTTGCATTCTTTCAAGCTTCCATCCTTCCGCACACAGGCTTAGAGGTAGGCCAATAAGGTGGATGCAGTGTTGTTGTTCTGGGACGGGGGCTGGGAACTAGCCTCTTCGGTGACCTTAGGAGTGCCAATGCGACGAGCCATGTAGCAAAGGTCGAATCTATGGAACGTGTGAGTATAACCCAAGACAAAAACGAACTAAGACAAAGACATACTCCTCGCCATTCTTGACTCTGGCACCTTCGAAGATCGCTTTCTCCTTGAAACCAAAATCTCTCTCCAACCACTGCTTAACCCAGTTGTTCTCTTCCCCTGCTTTGGGGGAGGCTGCAATGGTGCACACCATTGTAGACAGGGGAAAACCATAACCTGGACCATACTGCACCGTTCCGGTTTGATCGAACTGATAATCAGTGCCAGTTTTGGAGGTCACATCGAAACAAGAAAGGACCATATCGATAAGTGCACGTCCAATGTGCTTCTTCTTGCTGTCCTCTTGGACGAAGACCTGCAGCTCGCCCATGTGGGCGTCAGCGCCCTTGCCGTTCCGATGGAACTCAACATAGGCATATCCAATTGCGGGATCGATTTGGTTGCGGCACCAGCGCTCTGGGGGGCGTCGTGCAGCAACAACAAAAGGGAGTTTCAGGTCTCGGGAATGCCGGAGGAGCTTTTCGAAGTCACTTAGCTCCAAAGATTCGAGGTCACCGCTCAAGGCTGAATTCTTCGCATACCAGTTCATGATTTCGATGATGTAAGAAGCATCGTACATCTCTGCAGGTCGCAAATAGATGTCAGGCGGGATGATCTTCGACTCGGGTGGTAGATCCAGCCAAGCACGGTATGGCGCAGTGCGACGAAGATTCTCCTCTCTTTCCTGTTGCTTCTTCCTTCGCTTCTGGTTGGCTGTCCCCATATTGTACACGTAACCTGCTGATGTCTCATGCCAATGCGAGCGTGTCAACTCATCTTTCAGGTCTCTTGGGGTTGGGATATGCTTAATGTCAGGCAAAAACATAGAGCACTTTCCATCGGGAATTGCGGTTCCATCGAAGAAGGCAGCATGATAGATGTTCACTGCTGGATATGCTGTCGGGAGTTGATCCCACCAGCTACGAAACTGCTTTCTGGCATTCTGGTTTGGAATATCAAAAGCTGAGATTTTGTGTTTGTGTTGGCTCCACACGTCATACTCGTCTTGATCGTCCGATAGCCAATCGTGAATGAAGGATCTTTCAGGCTCATAAATCGCCTCGTGATACTCTATTGTGAAACTGAGACTGCCATTTTGGACGACCGGGAAGGTATGGGGAGACTCTCTGTATGCGGTGGCTTGAGATTCGTTCTGCTCATCCCACTGGGCCCGAAATTCCACAGTATCGATCTTGATTTTGGACCATCTGACCTTCTTGTCGGTTTCGTCTTCGTATCCATCATTGGCGATGAACTTGGGTGGATCAGCTATGGCCCAGTACTCAGGTTTCTCAACGCCACAGGCAGTCCGAGGCTTCGCGAGCATTCGATAGATATTGCTATCTGGCTGGACACCGGGCCCATCTCTCGCCTCAGGCAGCATCTCAGGACAAGAATGGCTCTCATTTTCCATGCCAATGAGAGGCTGCTGCACAGGCCTATTTTTCCTTCTTTGCCTGTCGAACTGCTTTGTAAACTCCATGGTCTGCTTCCAGGTGAGATTGTCAATGCTTTGGATCCACGCATTCCGATCTGACTCGCTCATTCCTTCGAGTTCATGGAGTCTGGCTAGAATATGATGCTTTGGAACAGCTGGCAGTTTGCTGGAATTGTTGGGTGGCCTTCGACGCACATTGCTGCCACGGAATGGTGCCATGACCTCTATTTCTTCCGCCATCTCGATGCGATCTAGATGATATGGAACCAGTTGACGGACTCTCTGGTAGCTGATTTAGCACTCCCTCTCGGACATTGCTCATCATGAGTTCCTTTGATCTATTCCTTTTCGTCGTCATTTGCCACTTACCAGTATGCACGCCCTTCGATGGAGTAACCAGTCACTGAACCTCCGAGACCACTGTGTTCAGGACTGGCAGCTTTGCAGATGCGTCACTTGGTGATATTCTTGGCTTGTCTGCTCAACCGCCAGCGCAAACTCGGGATATCAATCTGTGAAAGTGACAACCTTGGTGCCTAATGCGATGAACTTGGTCACAGTCTGGCTTTTTGGACGATGCTGAACTATGCGGCTGACCGGATGTTGCGAGTACGGTGCGAGCAGACTGCGAGCAACGGCAAACCGTCCTAGCAACGGGTAGATCGTTCTGCGGAAAATCCGCGGAAAATCCGCGACCAATCTGCCGCCAATCTGCGCGCAAAGTGCAATGAAAGTGCGGCGAAAGTGCGAGTTTAGTGAGGGATAGCTGACGGTATCACTGAAAGAGATGGGAAGTACGTAGGGAGGATGCAAGATGGGGGATGAAAAATGGAAGATTGGGGGGGGATGGATGGCAAAGAAGATGAGATTTGGATGGTGAGCTCCTTATCTTCACCACCAGCGTGACCTGGGACTCTATCACTCCGAGCCCGTTCATCCTGGCGGCTTAATCATATCGACGCTTCCAAAGAGATTGATCTCCTCTCTCGTCATCTAATTACCATCCATATACGTTAGAAACATAAGGTGAGATACCTATATACAGTCACAGTACCCGTATGTAGCGATGTAATTGCCACATCTCAATGTTACTTCTTTGCAATTGCCTAATTGGGAGAATTGACCCCTCCGTGGGTTGTCTAGAGACAAACAAAGATGATATCAACAAGTGCATATTTTCCGTACGTCAATATGTGCACTAATCTCATATCTTCATTGTGTATTGTATCTTAAGGCGTTTATAGTAACTTAGTGGAATCAGCCACCGGATCTTGGAGAATCTTGCATTAATACCATGTAGGCCAAGGCCGAAGCCGAGTATATATATTAAGTATGACACTGCATTTTGAGTCTGTTTCATTCAAAAAGAATGGATAAAGGCACGTGAGTCCGGCAACTTGATTTGCAGAGACATAATCAAGTCTATATCAACTGGCTTGTTGGGAGGTTGTAGAGAACCATCAAGGATTCCAGGTGGACACAATGACCATTTTGACACTCGCAACATTTTTCCACCTCCAACTCCCCCACAAACGTCGAGCGACAGAACACCCTCGCGACCATGTTGTCTATACTTCGAAAGGCCCGCTTAAAGGATAAAGAAATGCGCATATTAATGCTGTATGGGCCCCAGCAAGCATTCGCACCCCGCTGCTAATGATTGCCGCAGAGGTCTAGATAATGCCGGCAAGACCACTATCGTCAAGCGAATCATGAACGAGGATGTCACGACAGTCAGCCCGACCCTGGGATTCATCATCAAGACAATTGACTTCATGGGGTAAAGTTTCCACGGAACCTACGGATGTTTCCAGCTTTGTTAACCTGGTGCAGATATAAACTCAACATCTGTGAGATCACCCGGTCTCTGGTGGGACTCCGTACTAACAGCCATAGGGGATGTTGGAGGACAAAAAACACTCCGATCCTACTGGAAAAACTACTTTGAGAAGACCGACACATTAGTTTGGGTTGTTGACGCCACAGATCGACTTCGTGTGGACGATTGTCGACAGGAGCTCTCGGGTCTTCTTCTCGAAGAGGTACGGATGACGTCTCCACCCGCAATAAATCTTTGACTGACAGTTCGCTCTAGCGACTTACGGGAGCTAGTCTACTGGTGTTTTTGAATAAAACAGATGTGGAACATTGCATGAGTGAGCAGGAGGTTCGAGAGGTAGGTCCTAGTTTGTTTGTTTGTTTGTTTGTTTTTTCTCTTGCCTTGGGATTCAGTGAGGGTTTTTGCTGGACTTGTCTGATGATTTTTCTAATGTCCGCAGCGCCTTGACTTGGATTCTATCAAAACTCACAAGTGGACCATCTTGCCATGTAGTGCAATGACAGGCACAAATCTGCATGAAGGGTTAGAGTGGGTGGTACAAGATGCCAAGGATCGACTGTTCCTTTACTAGTGACCGTCTAGTTCAGTGAACAGTGGAGGGATATAGGTTTTTTAAGTCTTGTTTGATATCTATCATCTATACAAGCTATCTAATACGTTGGATGCTATTTTGAAGCCTTCCAACTTCAAATCCCTAGACCTCATCTCCCGGACGTTGAAAGTTCTCGCCAACCTGTTGTCTCACCCGTTATACATAGGGGTTCAAAATTATCTTCCCACTTCGCCCCACCTATATTGCCCCAACAACCACCCACTGTTTTTTTTTTCCTCCTACACCTCCCCAACATCGTCAATTTCAATGGCACTTGGCCCTAGG